>JAJOOS010081753.1:0-19273 GCA_029582725.1 Solanum chiquidenum | reverse complement strand
TGAGGTGAAACCAAGTGCATTGGAAAGCTAACTCATAGAGGTTTAATTTTGATAGTTTGAGCTCCTTCCAGTTCCTTGTGTGCTAAGAGATATGCCCCCTTAAAGTTGACCATGAAAATCGCATCTTTTGCGATTTTCGAATTTTGATACGGTTGCTCTAAAATTCGGGTTAGACCCATTTCCCACTCAATTTGACCCCCTGAATAAGAATATGAAGTCTAATTTCCAAAATCATGCACGGATTTTGAGATATATGGAAATTACAATTATAGGTGTTTCCGAAGCACATTTTCGGGCATTTTTGGGGTCGTTTCATTTGTGGGTGGTATGTTGTAGCTACCTTATGACATATACCATACTTAGCCAGAAAATTCTTCACTAAATGGTTAATGAAGTGCTTGGCTCCATCAGTTCTGATCCCCCTAGGAGTACCAAAATGAGTGAAAAACTGCTTCTTTATGAATTTAATCACCACCTTTGAATCATTCACGGGAAGAGCTACAGCCTTGACCCATTTGGACACATAATAAACCGTCACTAGAATGTATTGGTTTTAATATGATGCTGGGAAGGGACCCATGAAGTCAATACCCCACATATCAACGATTTCTACCTCAAGAATAGTATTGAGTGGCATCTCAAGTCTTCTAGATATAGTACCCAATCTTTGACACATATCACATTCTTTCACATAAGCTATAGAGTCCTTGAATAAAGAGGGCCAAAAGAAGAGAAATTGCAATACCTTGCGAGTCGTCAGCTCTCCTCCATAATTTCCTCCATAAGGACTTGCCTAGCAACTCTCGAGCACTTGCTTGACCTCATTTTTTGGAATGCATCTTCTCACAACTTGATCCACTCCTTGTTTAAACAAAAATGATTCATCCCAGAAGTAAAATTTAGTGTCATGCTTCAATATCTTTCTTTTTTTGGATTCTTTGCACCAGGTTGGAACACTCCACACACTAATAGATTTACTATATCAGCATACCACGACACTTGGGAGATGTCTCAGGTAATCAACTACTCATCCGGAAACTTTTCATGTATTTGTTCCTCTTAATGCACATGAGAGAAGTTTTCTCACCTCGGAAGATGATCAACTATTTGATTCAATGGACTTTTTTGGTCTTTGATTTCAAGGTTAAATTCTTGAAGAAGCATTATCTATCGAATGAGCCTTGGGTTAGCATCCTTCTTGTTGAATAGGTACCTTTTAGGTGCATGGTCAGTATAAACAATCACTTTGTTACCTACCAAATATGATCTGAACTTGTTGAAGGCAAACACTAGAGCAAGCATCTCCTTCTCAGCACTTTGTAATTAGCTTGAGCAGAATCAAGGGTCTTGCTAGCATAATATATCTAGTGCAACATCTTCTCTTTCCTTTGTCCAAATACTTCATCTACTAATGCATTGCTTGAATAACCCATGATTTCAAATGGCAACTCCCAATTAGGAGCAATCAAGATTGGAGCTTCAATTAAGTTTCGCTCTAGCACCTTAAATGCTTTAACACAATTTTCATCGAACTCACATTTCACCTCTTTCTTCAAGAGATAGTACTTAAGTCTAGCAGTCTGGCAGTCAATTGTTTCTCAACTCTAACCATTCTTGAATAAGTTAATAGACATCTTATTTTCATCTCATCTACAAATTGCAAGAAACATCCAATATTCATACATAGTAGGTCATAACATCCACGGCGATGCCCTTCAGTCAAATCATTGATAAGCTCCTCTCCAGTTAAAGTACACATTTTGCCAGAAACTAAACATCATGAAATGATTTTCCTTTGCCAAGAAAATGAATTTATTTTAGAACTATAATGACATAAGAAAAAATGGAATATTCATATTATGACAATTTGGAACAAAAATGTAACGTAATTTGAAAAAAAAAAGAGATAAATAATATTATATACAAGGAGATCAAGAGTTTTCATAGTCCATTCATCATCAAAGTCTAATTCCAATACCAAAGATTGGTTCATGTTGTAGCCTTATTTGTTCTTCAGCTATTGTTTTCCATCTGACAACAGATTTGGCCAAGCTGTTTCCAATATAGAATTCTTAATTCTCTTTGGACGTAATATAAAGTTCATGTATGTTTAGACCAAAATATATATCCATCATCCTGGTCAACAAATTGAGTATCATCAGGAGCAGGTGTGGTAACTTTTTCAGCAACTATATCATCATCGGTGAATTCACTTTGAAATCCTCGACATAATTAATTTCACACCCATTCCTGCCATCAACGACTGTATAGGAAACTTTTTCATCCTACGCTGATAATCTTTTGGGTGTGCCTATTATATTATTAATAGTCTTAAGTTAGAAAAATAAATAACATAGATCTAAACTATATCTAGAAGAAATAAAAAAATATATATGACTCACTGCAAGGTATTGCTTCCAAATATCATCTTCAACATCAACTTTTCGAGTTTCTTCATTTCACCCAATCCATTAATGAATATTATCTCATTTTCGAACAAAGATACATAACATATTCAAACAGCCAAATAGCGATAGAAATGTACATTTTTATCTATATGGCGATACACTATTACAAAGATTCATATTCATAGAAGTATAAAAAAAAGTCCATCTTTTGGTTGCAACTGTAATCTATCTTTTTCCTACTTGTAGAGAAGAATTGAAATGGAAGAAGCAAGACTGAAGCGGTTTTTATCCCTTAGACTACTTCAAAATATGGATAGATATTTTGACTTGGAATTAGAAAAACTAAATTTTTTTATAGATATTTTGGCTAGGAATTAGAAAAAATGTTTTTTTATGCTTTTACGACTTGCACTTTTCTGTAGTTAACTGCAAATATTTCCAATAACAAAACAATTCATGTCTTAAACATGCTAACCTTATGTGTTCTTTTGAACTAGGGAAGAAAATTGTTTTTATCCGTTATAACATGGATGAACTAAGCAATAATTTAAGCATTGAAGACAATATTGGGTACTATTGAACTATAGCTTACTAAAGATTCTGATCTTCTCTTTTAAATAGGAAGCAACATATATTTGTGAAGCTGAATTAAGAGAGAGTTAATGTTGCCTCTTATTTAAATAATAATGAAACTCAAAATTCTTGGAAATCATAGTTCAATAATACATAATCTTCTTTTCAACACTTGAACAAATTAATGATAAGTCCATTCATGTTATAATAACGGATAAGGACTATTATGTTCTCTAAATCATAGGGACACATAAGATTTGCATCCTTAAAGCATGAAAAATAATATTTTGGGAAAAACTTGCAATCAATTGCATAAAAGTAAAAGTAATAGAAGCAGAAAAATCATTCTTACTATTTTTTGAAGCTAAGATCTCTATTCATGTTTTGAAGTCGCTCCGATCTTTCCTCCTCCATCTCAATTCTTCTCTATAAATAGAAAAAAAATAGATTGTAGTCACTAACAAAAATATGCTTCTTTTACACTTCTATGTGTATATAAGTTTTTATTATATTGCATTTGCATACTTTCTTAAGAACTTAATCTTATGATTAGAGGCACCTTGATCACTAGTCACTCCCTATTTCTTGATGATGACACTCTTAAAGTTAAGGATACTTTGGTTATATCCTAACATGCATTGTACTTCTAGGTCAAGGAGAATAAAATAATAATAGTCTTCAGCTTTTAAAAAGAATCAATTTTATAGTTTATTAGCATAAATTATGACTAAGATTTATCTTTGTAAAGAGGTTCAAGGAGCTCTCCACCCATAATCTCACATACATAGCTTCTAGTTACCATGAGATTGAGAACATCAAAGCACTTAGTTTTGCCTTTAAATCCCGTTGACGAGCAGCAGCATTGAAATATACAACGAGGGCTTAAAAAAAAATTAAAAAAAATATCACATCAGATGTAAATTTATTCTTGGTATGTAAGTTATATTTATCAATCATCTTTCTACTTTTGACATTTCAATAAATATGAGTACTTTTTAGGAAGTTTGTGGATGATAAACAAAACAGTTGAAAGAATAAGGGACGGCTTACAAGGTAAACAATACAGATTTCAGCATACAATGAGGAAGGACATTTCAGCATACAATGAGGGAAGAGAATCAACTTATAGACTACTTGGCAAACATTACTATAAAAAAAGAATTGCATATTCACAAATTTTCAAAGAATGGATGCGAAAGGAAGAAAGATTAATTGGGGCGGAGCTACACACACCTAAGGGAGATAAGATGAATATCATTCGTCAATTTCTCTTTTGAATATATAGGTTAAATATAGATATTGTTGAATATATACTAATTGTTAAACACTCTTAAAACAAAAGAGAGAGATAGCTTTGTGGCTAAAGCAATGCAAATTTTCCTTAGAGGCCTGGGTACGACCCTAGGCTCCTACAACTATACTTAGTTATTTTTCATTTTATCAAAGGTCCTCTTTTGTTGCTGAAGAAAAAAATTTGAAAAACTCTCTTTTATTATAATAAAAAAAACAAGAAGTTCCTTTTTACTAATCAAATCAAGCTAAGGACATCATTCAGTGTTTGACTTTCTCGTCTTAAAAATAAAAAAATACACCTGTTTAAAAAAGAATGACCTACTTTTTTTAGTCCGCTTCAAAAAGAATGATCAATTTCCTTTTTTGATAACATTTTAATTTTAGCTTTCCACGTGGCATGTTTAAGGCCACAAGATTAAAGAGAATTTTTTGTACATTTGACAGAAGTTTTATTTAGGACCATAAGATTCAAAAATATTTTTTATTTTCTTAAATTTCGTGTCAAGTCAAACTAGCCCACACTTTTAGAAATGGAGTGAGTACTAAATTTTTTTTAAAATTTGATTAAAAAAATTTAGTGATCCCATTTCATAAAAGTATGAACACCCTTGGCAAAAATATCGACCCTGCCGTTGATTATAAACAACGACAAATTAAAAGGTTCATATCTAAAAGATCACCGATAAGGAGATAATGGGGAAGGGGAAGTTACAACATAGGTTTTCACATATACATCATTTACAAAAGACACAAGGGAAATAAGATATGTGAAATGTTATTTTTCCCAGACTATTTTCAGCTAGAAAAATAAGAGGATTTGAGCCAGATAGAGATGTTTTAGACTAGAAGAAGCTTTACCCACTAGTATGAGGAGGTGGAAAGAAGCTACCCATGCACTTCATTCAAGCACCACCTCTAAGGTAGCAGAAATAGAAGAAATCCAAGATGATGGCAAGAATCGGAAAAAAGAAGTAGCAATCACCAACCTACTGATTGAGCATCCTTCCTTTGAAATAAGATCCATAAGTAACGCACAAGGAGCACAGTCCACTGAATGAGAGAACACAACTGCAAAGGCACTTTGGTTAAGCGACCATGACGAACACCTGGGGGCAAGATACCATTCTTAGAATACAGATAGGCAGAAGACATTACGCTAGACATAAACGCTTTCCTTAAGATGAAACATGCAAGTGAACTAGGAAATAAGGAAAATAGAGAAGACTTACTCTTATTTAGCTGATAAACAAGGAAGCAAGGATACGAATTCAACTTTGATCCATAACACGAGGAGGCAGAACTTCTTGTTAGCCCAAAGAGGGAACATTTTCAGGTTCTTAGGGATGAAGGCAAGAGAAGGCAAAGAGGCTGATTTAGAAAATCCTAGACTTAAAGAAGTATTTATAGGGATTAGTTTTTGGGCCAGATCTAAAGTGGGTTGTGTCTGTTAGATTGTTTAGTTACATCTTAATAGATTTGGGTTTTAGTCCCTAATGAGTTATGTATTTGTGTTTGAATTTTATCAATAAAATCCTAAAAATATGATAAAAAAGACTACTATCTAGTAATAAACTAAGTAGTCAAATATGAATTGAGGTATGACAATTATCTTTTTTTCATATTTAAAAATTAATACATCTAATTGTATTCACTAATTGATCATACTTTAAAAAATAAATTACGTTATAGACTTCTTCACTGCGTGAGATGTTTCCATCGAGGGTGAATTTCAAAAAAAACATTTGTACCTCGTCAAGTAGAATATTTTTTGTAGAAAAAAGTCGTCTCAATAAGATATCACTCGATAATTATAAGAAATGTTAAATATTTATTATGATTTTTTTAAGAATATATTCTACGTATATTACAAATACCATCATAATTATTGACATTATTTGTGCATCCACCACTAATCTACCACAATTTTTAGGTTTGATAATGATTTGTGATGAATACTCACATAAATGGAGATACATCATTATTCATGGCGTAAAAGTTAAAAAAAATATTACGTTTATCTAATTTTTCACATACAAAATTCAGAAGAATTATCATACAAAAGTATTGATCACCATAAATGATACATTTTCAATTGTAAATTTTAACGATATATTATTCTCTAATGTCAAATACACTTATTCCATACAAATAATAGAGAAACATTTTGTCTCCTAATTGCTCCTCTTTTGATCATAGTTGTAACATCTCGCAACTAGAAAGAACTAGAAGGAAGTTTAAAATCTGGAAATAGTTATTTTTGGAAAGTATAAGGAAATCTGGAAAATTTTAAGCAAGTTAAAAGTGAGTTTTTGGTCCATTTCAAACGACGATAACTCCTATCTTAGGATGAGTTAGGTGTAGTTCTAGATATGATTGGAAATCTCTTGGGATGATCTTTTCAACGCCGCTGAGTTTGCGCAATTCTGAGTTTGTATGAATGTGTTATGCCCTTTGGAAGTTGGGCTTTTAGAATAAGGAAATGCCCAATCCGGATTTTGAAAGGATAGTTTGGTCTTTTCCTTACCCAATTAATTAAATCCATTTTTAATAAAATAATTAGGGTCAAACTGAGTTAGTTCAGTTTACACTTTTGAGAAATAGAGTTAGGGCTTTAGGAGAAGAGTAAAAGCAAGATTCGCCAAGAACAATCGATTTTGGTTGCGGATTCACCAAGAAATACCCTACGAGGTATGTGAGTCTCTCATAGCATTGAGTTCATTCACCCACGCGTCAAACATGTTTAGTTCAGCAAAATTCATCCTAAAAGAGTTTGAAAGTTGATGTTCTTGACATGAATTCTTGAATTTGAATGTTGTTCTTGAATTGGGATGAATTGAGAAGTTTTTGAGTTCATTACGTCGCATTATAGAGTCGTTTTGATTACAAATTATTTTGTTTCCTAATAATATTTTTTAGTCGTAAGTATATAATCCTTAAATTTGTTTTCTTATTTATCTTCCTATGCATTCCATTGCTAACCAAACTTGTTCCTGAGGCTACTTTATAATTGTCACGACCCAAGCCTACACTCTGGACGTGGTTGTAACTCAAGAAGCAGTGTTTCTCCCCAAGCTGTAACACCTCGGTCTTAGAACCGTCTAATCTTTGAATGAACTAAAATTGAAAGAGCTAAATTAAGGATTTTGCAACTAAGTCTTAAGTTGTGAGTTTTGGGTCAACTTCAAATGACCATAAATTTCAATACAGGATGAGTTATGTGGCACATAAGATATCAAATGAAATATCTTTGATTCCTCTATCCAACGCCACCAAGTTTGCTAAATTTGAGTTCAGATGAGGGAGATATGCCCGTTTGAATTCAACCTATCCCGTTAAGGTAGTTCATCCATTTTAAGGAGGGGTAAATTGGTCTTTTCCCTACCCCAATAGTCTTAACCATGTTTTTCACCTAATTAGGGGTAAAAGATTATTAGAATCAGATTACATTAAATTCTAAAAACGTTCAAGAACCTAGGGCTAAGTTCAAGAGGAGAAAAAGGGAGGAAGCTTCAAGCGTTCATAAAATGTTTGAGGATTTTCGTGAAGGATCTGATTCCTTCGAGGTATGTAAGCTTCCATAGTGTTGGATTTTTTCACCCTCATCCCAATCATGTAATATTTTACTCATGAATTCATTCTTAAATGTTGATTGTTGAGTTCTTGAAAGGTTCTTGAATTTAATTGGTAATGGAGTGTTGTTTTGAGTTCTTCACGTGACGGTTTCCGAATGAGTTGAGTAAATTGATAGTTCTTTGTGTGGGTTTCACTGAGATTGTTCTGGGTTATAAGAATTTGTGAGTTTTGACCTTAGATTCGGCAATGGGTATGAGTTGAATCGGGTTTGGGGGAGAAAGAAAATACCGGGCAAAATTACGTGCCCATGCCTGCGTCGCGGATGTGCTTTAAAATCCAATCTCCAGAAAATTACCTCCCTCTCCGCGTCATGGAGAGGATACGGACTCCACTATTTCAAAAAAATTTCATGACCAAATATTATAGTTCTTCTCCGCGTCGCGCTTATGCTCTCCAGTCAATGTCTTCACTTGTTTCTTATTATCAACTATCTAAACCCCATCTAATCATTGAGAGACCCTACATACTAATCATAATTCTTGAATTCGCATTTCAAATTCTAGATTGAATTGAGAGTAATGTTCGAGGGAGTAGTAATTTTGAGAGTCTTTTACAAACTCTCAAAACATTTTTAAGACTTGAGTACTGGAGTATGAGGATGAAGAGAGTTGAGTTACAGTTTTCAAAATGAATATATGGGAACTAAGTATTCCCAAGAGTAAATATTTTTTTACATTTATAATGAGGCGAAACCTTGTTTTCCAAATGAATTCACGAGGATTTTTGAGTAATATCTCCTTTAAGAGAATATTTTGAGTAATAATCTCAAAGTTGAGGATGAGGAAATGTTTTTAAACATATGAGCATGAGTTATATTATTGGTAGTAGTATTGAGCACCGATATAGGGACGAGTTCAGACAACCCAAAGTCCTCATAAACCATGTATGCCAACATGGGTAAATGATCATATTTTTTAGATGATTCTTTATTGCTTTTTAAGCATAGCTTAGTGGATCCACTTAGTTAAGGATGTCTAATACTCTGGCATAGTATAGGGCAGTTCTGGCAGCGTGGGTGAGACACTATATCATCATAGCTTATAGTGATGGTTGTCGGTTAGAGAATCTCCCAAATAAGAGTAAAGAGTTATTATTGTATTTTTAAATACCTTGAGTTATTATCTACTATTTTGAAAAACTTTCTTTATACTGGATCTTTTATTGTTGGTTTATAATGAGTCGAGTATTCTTGAACTAAGTTGAGTATTTCTGAGTTTGAGTATCCTTGAGTTGAGTTGAGTTGAGATAAGGTAAATATGTTCTTTCTTTCTATCAGATCAAGTTTATGTATGTGCTTTAGAGTTCCCCTTGCATGCTCGTACATTCCATGTACTGACGCCATTTGGCATGTATCATTCATGATGCAAATATAGGTTACAAAGGTCATCAAGAGGAACTCCATTGATACCAGTTGCAGTCCCAGAGTTTTATTGGTGAGCCTCCTAGCTTTCCAAAGGTCTCCACACTTTTCTTTCATTTATAGATTGTTAGGATGATCGGGGTCTTGTCCCGACATCCATCATAGTATTGTTAAAGGCTTCATAGACAGTAGAGTTTTAAGAAGTCTATTTAATTTTCAATTGCTAATGTTCTAGATTTGGGTTTCCTCTTTTGGCCAGTTGAATGTTTTTTTATTAATATTCTGACCTATTTATTTTGAGATGGTTTTGAGAAAACCATTTACTTTTGAGTTCTTGTGATGTTGAGAATGTCTTCCGCTGAGTATTGAGCCAGACCAAGGATTTGCTCGGGCGTGACACAATTGAACACTCATCCCGGCGGACTACAAGAGGAAAACTTATTCGAGCAATAATAGGCTTAGAACTGAATCAAATTCATTAAAATCAAATACTCAACTTACAAAGACTGGAAAGTACTCAATAGCAATATTTAAAGTTTGTAAAACAACTCAAAAAGTAATTACTAAAAGACTTCTGAACTATAACTAACTATGAAGCCTCTACTATTAAAGAAGGATATCGGGACAAGACCCACGACATCTCAAAACTACTAAACTGAAAGTAAATGTGAAGGCCTCAAGAATACAAAAAGGCTCACCAAAAACTAACTAGAGTGTAGAGTGATCTCAACGAAGCGCTTGTTGATAATCTTTAACACCTTTATGTGCATCATAAAAGGATGCAGGTCGAATGACATTAATACATTGGATGTAAGAGTATGCAAGGATAATTGGAAGCATGGGTAACTGAATAGATAAGACTGGTAGAATAATCACCTCAAACCATCTTCAATAAAAAATCAACCATAAGAGATGCAATAATTAAAGCTTTATAAATAACAGATGTCAACTCAAGAATGTATATAAGAATACAATAAAATACTCATTACTCTTATTTGGGAGATTCTCTAACCGACAACCATCACTTAGCTATGTGATGATACAACATCTCACCACGCTGCCATAATTGTATTTACCTTGCCGGGGTATAGAACACCTCAACTAAGTGGATCCACTAAGCTTTGCCTGAAGAAACTAAGGATTCATCTAAAAAATATGATCGTTTACCCATGTTGGATACATGGTTTACAAGGAATGTGAGTTTTCTCATCCCTATATCAGTGCTTAATACCACTTCCAATAATATATACTTATGCTCAAACGTATTTACATAAACTTTTTTTGTGGTTTGAGATAATTTCTCAAACTATCCATATAAAAGAGGTAACTGCTCTGAAATATCTTTGAACTCATAAACTCCTTTTAGAAATCAACGTTCCTATTTTCTCAATGTAAAAATGATACATTTGGGAATACCCAGTTCCCTTAAACTTTACTCAAAAATGTCTCTTTAAACTTTTCTCAAAAACATAGCTTAAAACACAAGTTTTGACTTTAAAGGATTCTCAAGATTTATAACTCAACAGAGAGTTCATGTTGAAATATAGTCATGAACAAAGCAACTCAAGGATCTCAATGACAGTTTAGGAACTCAATACTCAGAACTCAACGATATTACTCATCTAAAAAATGCTCAATTTATAGGGTTCATGCTGAAATGTAGACATGAACGAATCTACTCAAGGACCTTAATGTAATACTTAGCTCCCTCATATTTTTTTCAATCATGAATACAACCCATCTCATTCTTATATTTCTTTCCTTAAGACTTAGTCCAAATTTATAGGTAATTGCGAAAGACTTCTCAAACTGACTCAAAAAGACCTCTTGAACTTTCCTCTTAACTTACTTTAATTTGAAATATAAATCAAGAGATGTGATTAGGATATGTAGGATATCTTAAGGATTAATGAAGACTTACAAACTTATTATCAAGAAGAGAGGGAAGACACGATTTGAAAGAACACATACGGGACGAAGAACGGAGAAGAAAAGTTTCACGCCTCAAGGCTACCCCCTTGACGTAACACGGGACCTAGGATCACGAGTGACCCCATACTAACCCTGTGTCTGGCATATCATAAGCATACTAAAAATACTGAATAAGACAAATACTATGAGGAAGCTAAACAATAGATAATTAGGAAAATGGGGAATACCCATCTAATATGAATGTATATTACATACTAACAGTTTAACAATAACTGAAAGATAAACTCATTAATAAAAGCTTATTCTATTACTATATGTCAAAAGCCTCTAACTTAGTTGAGTTGCTGGGACATGCCCCCAACTAACTCTAACAAAATAGAAAACTGGAAGTAAAGACTAAAATGAGAGCATGCATGTTGTGAGGAATCATCACTGAAGATGTTAAATGCGGACTGGGAATCGATCTAAGCGTGATCAGGATGTTGAGTACCTGAACGTACATCATGAAAGGATGTAGCATAAAGTATGCATCAGTACTTGAAATGTACTGAGCATGCATGATATAGATACTAAGCTAAACAAATATATATAAGTTGAACAAAGCATAACTCATCAATGACATAAACTGAGCATGAATGTAAATACTGAAACATAACTGAAAAGCTAAACTAAATGCAATGACCAAGTGTTAATCATGAACCTGAAATGCTAAACTGAATATTAAAGTATATACTGAAGACCTGGTCAATTCATTGGGAGTTTGATTGTGGGAGCTACTATTAACCAACATAAAACCACGTGAGCAAAAGGTGGAGTCCAATGTAAATGCCCTATTGAGAGGACCCAATATACCTTTCTAGGGGTATAAAGGCATGACTTACGTTATCACTAATTTTGATGCCCAACAGATGGGACTAATACTCCTATGTGGGCACGTAGTTCTAGGACTATGAGGGTACGTTGAACCCTAGTCCAACTCGGTGCTAAGTCTACTCCCAACTGAATATATATGAAACAAATGTAATTGGCATACTGAATAGCTCAAAATACTGACATGCAATATGAGAATGCAACATTTATATACTGAAAATGTGACATTCAAAAATTGAAGCATGATTATCTGTTTAACTGACCTAGCAAGTTCAATTCCTGAACTAGGAGAATTTACACAAACTAGGGTTCTGAGTCTCATACAAGATATTAAACAGTGCTTCCAAGAAAATATGATATTTATATTATAGATACTATAGTAACTGAAATCATAACAATTTTCCAAGGTTTTAGAAACCCTAGGCCTAAACAAGATATAGAGAATCAAGGAACTAACTTAATTCTAGAAACCTAGTGGATGAATGGTTGTGTTATGGTCCAGTGGGTTTCAGTTTAGATTGGGTTCATGGGTTAGTTTGTGGCTTCATAATCGCTCCTAATTGGTAGATCTTTCAAAGTTTGATTCGAAAGTTCAGTTCTTAGTAGTTGATCTTGGTAGAATGGTCTTAGGAGGAGCTCACTTAGAGAGATGAACACCGACCGGAAGGCCATACCTCAGGCTTTTGGTAATGTCGGTTATTCTTCCTTCTTCTTGCTTATGTTCGAGGACGAACATGATTTTTAGTGGTGGATAATGTAATAATGACCCGAAAAGTCATTTTTTGGAATCTTTATAAAATTAGCGTTTTATCCCTCTTGATAGTTGCCCCGAGTAATTTTTGATTAGTCGGTGAGGTTGATTTGAAAATTTTGAACTATTAGATAGCTACAAATATTTAATTGACGGGTGATTTTAAATAATTAATTTTAGTTGGTGGTTAATGGGCTAAGTCCATAATTTATTTAAGACCCTATACGACTTGACCCATTTATTAGAATAAGTTAAAGAAAGTATTTCTTGTGATTTATCACACAAGCCGATTGCGGCTTAAGATTCATCGAGGAAAGAAGGGCGAGAATAAATAAGGTTAATTATTCATGGCCTAATCTTATAATATGTATGGATAGTTTATTAGTATTATTATCACAATGTGGGCTGTGAATAAGAAAAGAGAGAGACTAAAGTTGAATTCACAATAAAAATTGAAAATTGAATACTTGTAATATTTTCTTTGGACTTGGGGGAGACAGTTCTGACAACCATCATTAATTGGGTAAGAATGGATTACATGAAAAGAGGGGCATATTATTATATCATATTTTGTGGTTATAAAGGTGAATGAGATTATAACAATTTGGCAAATATATTTGCTGCTATGCAGCGTTACTTCTATCAATTGTTAGGTTTTAATTATTATTATTATTATTATTATTATTTGTTATTTTGGTGGCCAATGAGGGCTTCTAATTTTACAATAATAAGGGGGTGATTGGATGTAAATATGGGTTAAGGTTTCCGTAAGGTTACTATCTATGTATTGGTTTCAATTTTGGAACTTTTCGTATAGTTATCAAGTTACAATTCAAGTTTTGAGATATTGAGATATGTAATTAAATATTGGGTGTATTACATTATATGAAAACTATTAGGGTTGTAGTGTTTGGAGAAGTTATGACTTAACCCTATAATTTGTTATAGATTGAGTGAGTTTTTGGGTCAAGGCTAGACACATAGCAATATGAGTGTTGTTAGTTTTGACATCTTATTGTGATTATTTATTTGAATAGATTGTATTTATTTGGAAACCCAATGAAAGAGGAAGGTTCAAGTCTCGAAGTGATTGCTGGATTATTTGAGGCAAGTGGATTTCTTAACCCTTGTTAAGTGAATAGAATCGTGTATTTCCTTGTGGTATGTGTTGGAGAGTAATGTGACTTAGTGATGATTGACTTGTCAATATTGAATAATTCTAATGATTAAAAAGGGGTAATAAAAGGCAATGTGATTAGTTATTGGTGTATGATATGTTGAGAATGGTTTGAAAGATTTATTGATTCATTGTTGATGTTGTATCACAATTGTGTTGTTGTGAATTGTGCATAAAAGGCAATGTGATTAATTATTGGTGTGTGATATGTTGAGAATGGTTTTGAAAGGTTTATTGGTTCATTTTTGAGGATATATCACAATTGTGTTGTTATGAATTGTGTATTGTTATGAAAATGGTCACCTCCTTATTATTTGTGTGAACATGTCATTTGCATTGGTTCCGATACATGGTTGTGATAAGTGTTATGTTAATTGAGGAGGATGTATCTTTTCGAGGGACGTGTCGCGCGCCGCGACAGATACTATGATTAGAGGGACGTGTCGCACGCCGCGTTGGATTCTATTATCGAGGGACGTGTCGCACGCCGCTATAGATTTTATTATTGAGGGTCATGTCACACGCTGCGATGGATGCATGCACAGATACGTCCCCCATGAGTCCCGTACTGAGAGACAGCGGGTGTGTATCATTAGGTCAGACATGCATCACTATGATTGACATTGCATTTCAGTGCATTGCACATCTTTATCATTGGTGAACTTGATCTTGTGTGTTGCTGATCTTGTGAGTGCCTTTCTGTCAAACTTGTGATTGATGAATATTGACCTTGTTGTTGAGGATATGTAATTCTTAGAGTGTTATTGTTGAGATGTGTGCTACGTAAATTGTGAACTGTTAGGTTGGGTTGGTTTTATGCAGGTTGTAGTTGTAAAGGTTTGTTTGGGGTGTAAGGAGTACCCGTATTCTATTCCCTTAGTTTGTGTTTAGAAGTTTACTTGCTCAGTACCATGGGGTTTGGTACTCACCCATTGCTACTAAATTTTTTGTAGGTTACTAGCTCGGATCTTCAGGTTACTCTCTTTTCTCTCCTTATCTGAGGCTTCTTGTGGAGATTTGTGAGGTAGTTGTTTATCATCTCAGTGGACCTTCTTACTCCTATTTATGATGTTGGTCTATTCTAGAATGAATGTCATTTGAGACTTGTATATTTCTTTCGATTCACTTGTAATACTTTAGAGGGTTATACACGTGACAATCAGGTTTTGGGGTTTTTATTAAGTTGATTTAGTTATCCGCACTTATGATATTTAAGATTTTAGTTCCTTTTACTTCCGCATAGTTTGTGATATTTGGGTTTTAGGCTGACTTGTCTTGGTGGGATAACACGAGTGCCATCACGTTCATTTTTGGGTCGTGACATAACTCATCATGTACTGAGAGTTATGGTCAGTTGAAGTTGACCCAAAACTAATACTTAGCAAAACTTGCCAACTTTCAGATTGTCATTCTTTCCAAAATTAATTCTATAAATTTCTAGTTCTTTCCAAGGCGGGATGTTACAATATCTCCCCCTTGGGATCATTCGTCCTCGAATGAGATTACTCAAAGTAGGCTAAGGGTATAACATCTAACATCCAGCTCAAAAACCCAATAAGCAATACATAACACAACATACCAACTCAAAATAAATGCCAAGAAAGGATTAGTACCTTAATTTGAAATTTCTCCGGACTCAAAGAGATGTGGGTATCTCTTCCTTATGTCCTCCTCAGCTTCCCATGTAGCTTCCTCAACAAACTGATTTCTCCATAGAACCTTCACTAATGCTACTTCCTTAGTTCTCAACTTGTGAACCTGACGATCTAGAATCTTCACGGGAATCTCTTCATAAGATAAGTTATCCTTAATACCAATATCTTCAGTAGGTATGATAAGTGAAGGATTTCCCATACACTTCTTCAATATGGAAATGTGAAATACCGGATGAACCGCTGCTAAGTCTTTGGGTAGCTCTAACTAATAGGCTACATTGCCAATCCTCTTGGATATCCTATAAAGACCAATATATCGGGGACTAAGTTTTCCCTTTTTACCAAATCTCATAACACCCTTCATGGGTGAAACTTTCAAGTAAGCCCAATCATCTATTTCAAACTCTAAGTCTCTTTTCCTAATATCTATATAGGATTTCTGACGACACTGCGCTGTTTTCAATCTCTCTTGAATAACCTTCACTTTCTCCATAGCTTGATGAACTAAGTATGGTCCTATCAACCCAGCTTCACCAACCTCAAACCACCCAATAGGATATTTGTATCTTCTCCCATAAAGAGCCTCACACGGATCCATTTGGATGCTAGAGTGGTAACTATTGTTATAATCAAACTCAATGAGAAGTAGGTGATCATCCCAATTACCCTTGAAACCAATCACACAGGCCCTCAACATATCTTCTAAAGTCTGAATGGTGTGTTCTGCTTGACCATCAGTCTGCGGATGAAAAGCAGTACTCAAGTTTACCTTTGAACCCAAAACTTGTTGGAATGACTTCCAAAATTGTGAAGTAAATTGCGCAGCTCTATCTAATGTAATGGACACCGGAACTCCATGAATTATGATTACCTCTTGAATAAATAACAACATAATCTTCTACTGAATGGGTAGTCATTACTGGTAAGAAATGGGCTGATTTAGTCATTCGATCTACAATCACCCAAATTGAATCATGTTGTCTGCGAAACCGTGGTTAACCTGTGATGAAATCCATACTGATCATATCCCACTTCCATTTTGGAAAATCTATATTCTGGGGCTTACCACCCAGCCTCTGGTGCTCTACTTTGACTTATTGGCAATTCAGACACTTAGCAACGAACTCTGCAATGCCCTTCTTCATACTACTCCACCAATAGACTTCTTTCAAGTCGTGATACATCTTTGTGGAACCCGGATGAATAGAATATCTAGAGCTATGGGATTCCTCTATGATCCCCTCTTGGAGTTCATCCACCCTTGGCACACATAATCTACCTTGATGCCTTAATACACCATATCCCCCCTTGTTCAAAAGCCATCACTTTTGCATATGAAAATTTGCCTTCAATTCAAGCAAAATAGGTTATGGTCTTGATTCTCTTTCACTTCAGATACTAATGATGATTCAGCCCCATTCATCACAACTAATCCTCCTTTGTCGGAATCCCTTAGTCGAACTGCTAATCGTGTAAGTCTATGCACATATTTTCCTAACTCTTTCTTGTCTTCCTTAACATGGGAGGTACTACCCATAGACAATCTACTCAAGGCATCAACAACGACAGTAGCCTTACCTGGGTGGTAGAGAATACTCATGTCATAATCCTTGATTAATTCCAACCATGTCCTCTATCTGAGATTAAGCTCTTTCTAGCTAAACAGATATTGAAGACTTTTGTGATTGGTGAACACATCCACATGAACACCATAAAGATAGTGACACCATATTCTTAAAGCAAATACTAGGACAACTAACTCTAGATCATGGGTTGAGTAATTCTTCTCGTGAACCTTAAGTTGTCTGGAGGTATAAGCTATAACTTTGCCATTTTGCATCAATACACAACCTAGTCCAACTCATGAAACATCACAATATACCACAAAGCCTTGTGTACCTGCTGGTAAGGTCAATATTAGGGCAGTAGTCAACCGATTTTTCAATTCCTGAAATCTTTTCTCACAAGCTTCAGACATAGAAACTTAACTGTTTTCTGAATCAACTTGGTCAAGGAGATAAAATAGATGAAAACCCCTTGACGAACCTTCTATAATAGCCAGCCAATCCCAAGAAACTCCTAATGTTAGTTGGAGACATGGGTCTAGGCCAATTCTGCACTGCCTCTATCTTTTGAGTGTCAACTCAAATTCTATCACAAGAAAAATATGGCCTAAGAATGCCACAGACTCAAGCCAAAATTCACACTTAGAAGACTTAGCATATAAATCCTTATCCTTGAGAGTTTGAAGACTATTCTGAGATGACTAGCATGATCTTCCTCATTCCTCGAATAGATTAGAATGTCATCGATGAATACGATAACAAACATATCTAAATAAGGCTTGAATACTCTGTTCATAAGGTCCCTGAATGTTGTAGGAGCATTGGTCAAACCAAAGGACATAATTAGGAACTCATAATGACCATAACGGTCCTGAAAGTTGTCTTAGGGATATCACTTTCTCTTACTCTCAATTGATGATAGCCTGATCTGAGGTTTATCTTAGAAAAACAAGTGGCAGCCTGAAGTTGATCGAGAAAATCATCAATTCTCGGAAGGGGGTACTTATTCTTGATAGTAACCTTGTTCAACTTATGGTAATCTATGCACAACCTAAGAGAACCATCTTTCTTTCTCAAAAATAAGACCGGAGCGCCCCAAGGTGAGACACTTGGTCGAATAAAACCTTTCCCTAGGAGATCTTTCAACTACTATTTTAATTCTTTTAACTCTGGTGAAGCCATTATATATGGTGGAATAGAGATTGGACGGGTATCAGGAAGAATATTTATACCAAAGTCTATTTCTCTCTAAAGAGGGACTCCACGGAGATCACAAACTTCTGGAAACTCACTAACTGATGCATAACAGGCATGAAGCCAGTCCATACCTAGAATGACATCAAAATCTACCATGTCTAATTTGACTAAGTCAGTCATTTTGCTCTTGTGATTGACGAAAATGGCACAATCACAATAGACTCTCTCAGATAAAATAGACTCACCAACAGGTGTAGAAACACTGAAGGGCTCAAGAAGTTGTTCAGGAATAATATCAAAATTCATAGCAATATAAGGAGTCACAAAATATAGACTCGCTCCTAGATCTAGCAAAGCATAAAAATAAAAATTAAAGACTTTGATCATACTCGTGACAACGTCTGGAGTATTATTGTAACGACTCGGAAAATGATAGGTTAAGCAAGAGCCTATGACTTTGTGTTGACTTTATAATGATGTTCTATGAGGGGTTTTTATGTAATTTCATTTTAATTGTGTTACATCTGACAATTTAAAATGATTATGAAGAAGCTTGAAATTGGAAGTAGTCATTTTTGGAAAAAGTTCAGAACCTGGAAATTTGGTCAAGTGTGGGAAATCAATGAGTTTTTGGCCAACTTTGAGCAGTCCTAACTCCTAGCTCAGGATGATCCAGGAGTAGTTCCAGTTATTTTTGGAAAGCCCTTGGAACGATCTTTCCAACGCCACCGAGTTTGCTCGATTCCGAGTTTGTATGAGCGAGTTATGCCCTTTGAAAGTTGGGCAGTTAGCAAGGAGTCCGTCCGGAAATTTAAGGGCATTTTGGTCTTTTCACAAATCTTTTCTTTTGAGGTTATAT
>JAJOOS010081748.1:0-21542 GCA_029582725.1 Solanum chiquidenum | reverse complement strand
GCTCTTCACGGGCACCTTCACGGACCGTGGTACTCTTCACAAGCAATCTCACGATCCGTGTCAGTCACCAACACCCTTAGAAAAGCTACTGAAAATTGCAACAATAGGTTCATGGAAGGGTTTACGGTCCATCAGACGTTGGACGGACCATTTAGCCTCTCGTAAAACCAAGGTTAGTTTTCTAGCCTAAATGTTGCTAACGCACACTCCCACGGACCACGGTGCTCTTCACGAGCTTCATCACAGTCGGTCATAGTTAGTCCATCAGTGCCTAGTTGACCCGACCTGACCCGCATAAAATTTAAAAGATTTTAAACGTCTTATATATATATTCCTAAGCACCAAAGGTTGGAGTTTTCTCTCTTCTCTCTCATCTATAATGGATCCAAATGCTATTAAACGGTTTCACACCACCCATAATTCCAAAATTGATCAAAGAATCAAAACCCTAAGTTCATTAGTGTTGGAAATCAATGCTGCCGTTCATCTCTTGCTTCCAAAGTCGAAAGTTTAGCAATTATTGAAGTAAGTTGATTTCCCTACTTAATATAAGTTTGATCTTATTTAGAATTAAGTTAGACCTATAAATTGTTGCTTAAGTTTGCGTATTTTTACTTGATGAAGTAATTGTTAGGTTTTAATTGTGATGGGTATGTCAAAATTAGGAAAAATTGGTGATTTATTTTTTATGGGTATGATTAAATTGTGTGGGGTTTGTTATTTATGATGAGGTAATTGTACATATGAGTCCAAATTGCTTAATTCTTTTGCTCATGTGTGAATATAGTGGTAAAATGTATTTAGGTTTGGAAAATAAAGGGTGCTTGTATGTAGGTATACTTGTAATGGATGAATATGACTCTAAAGTGGGAAATGGTTTATGAGTTTTACTGGATTAGTCATAACTATGCTCGAATCTTGGTCATTAATTCTTGTTGTGCGTTGATAATTACTGAAAGCCGGAAATAGTTAGCATATGGGGTGATGTAACTGGAAATTTTCCCCAAGTGTAAGTCCACAAGAGGCTTCACGAACCGTGAAACGAGAAACAAGTCATGGAACCACTTGTGGTCAACAGTTGGAAATGAAGTAGACACTGGCAACTGTCACGGAGGCCCAAATAAACCGTGTTTCACTCCACCGACAGTGAAGCCCTCCATGAACCATAACCAGTACACTTCATTTCTACACACTGGCACTTGCTCATATTCTCATGGTTTGGCATAGCTAGAGCGATTATCAACGATGGAGGCTTACATTTCTTTAAGAAAGTGTTTTGTGCACTTCTAACCAAATATGGGGTTAAACAACACAAGGTAGCAACACCGTATCATCCACAAACAAGTGGTCAAGTCAAGGTGTCAAATAAGGAGATCAAAGAGATATTGGCAAAGACAGTAAATGCCAACAGAAAAAATTGGGCAAGGAAGTTAGATGATGCTCTGTGGAAATATCGGACAGCTTTCAAGATACCTATTGGTATGTCCCCATATCAGTTGGTATTTGGAAAGGCATGTTATGTGCCGGTCGAGATGGAGCATAAGGCACTCTGGGCACTAAAATATTTGAACCTCAGTTGGAGTGAAACAACAAACCTGAGACAGGATTAGATAAATGAAATGAATGAATTCCATTTGAGGGCTTATGAGAGGTCTGCACTCTAGAAGGAAAGGATGAAGTTGTATCATGATAAGCACATTGAGAAAAGGACCTTCTGTCCTGGTGACTTAGTGTTACTTTTCAACTCCAAGCTTTGTCTATTTCTTGGGAAATTGAGATCCAAATGGTCTGGGCCATTTATGGTAACTCAAGTATTTCAGTCAGGTGCGATTGATCTTGAAAATGACAAAGGTGAGAGGTTCAAAACCAATGGTTAGCGAGTCAAATAATACTTGGGAGTCCTAAAAGAGGTGAAAATCATTGAAGAATTCAAGCTTGATGAAGTCTGAGTAATTAAGTACCCTGCGTCGCACCACGACATTAAATTGTGCGCTGCTTAGGAGGCAACTCATGATTGTAAATGCAATAGGTAGTTCACATTTAAGCATATTTTTATATATTTTTATAGTGTCATTGTGTGTTGGTGTGTGCAAGAAAGAGTTGTACAAAGGACTGATGAACTGGAGCCAAGAAGCTCTTCACGGGCACCTTCACGGACCGTGGTACTCTTCACAAGCAATCTCACGATCCGTGTCAGTCACCAACACCCTTAGAAAAGCTACTGAAAATTGTAACAATAGGTTCATGGAAGGGTTTACGGTCCATCAGACGTTGGACGGACCATTTAGCCTCTCGTAAAACCAAGGTTAGTTTTCTAGCCTAAATGTTGTTAACGCACACTCCCACGGACCACGGTGCTCTTCACGAGCTTCATCACAGTCCGTCATAGTTAGTCTATCAGTGCCTAGTTGACCCGACCTGACCCGCATAAAATTTAAAAGATTTTAAATGTCATATATATTCCTAAGCACCAAAGGTTGAAGTTTTCTCTCTTCTCTCTCATCTATAACGGATCCAAATGCTATTAAACGGTTTCACACCACCCATAATTCCAAAATTGATCAAAGAATCAAAACCCTAAGTTCATTAATGTTGGAAATCAATGTTGTCGTTCATCTCTTGCTTCCAAAGTCGAAAGTTGAGCAATTATTGAAGTAAGTTCATTTCCCTACTTAATATAAGTTTGATCTTATCTAGAATTAAGTTAGACCTATAAATTGTTGCTTAAGTTTGCGTATTTTTACTTGATGAAGTTATTGTTAGGTTTTAAATGTGATGGTTATGTCAAAATTAAGAAAAATTGGTGATTTATTTTTTATGGGTATGATTAAATTGTGTGGGGTTTGTTATTTATGATGAGGTAATTGTACATGTGAGTCCAAATTGCTTAATTCCTTTGCTCATGTGTGAATATAGTGGTAAAATGTATTTAGGTTTGGAAAATAAAGGGTGCTTGTATGTGGGTATACTTGTAATGGATGAATATGACTCTAAAGTGGGAAATGGTTTATGAGTTTTACTGGATTAGGCATAACTATGCTCGAATCTTGGTCATTAATTCTTGTTGTGCGTTGATAATTGATGAAAGCGGGAAATAGTTAGCATATGGGGTGATGTAACTGGAAATTTTGCCCAAGTGTAAGTCCACGAGAGGCTTCACGAACCGTGAAAGGAGAAACAAGTCATGGAACCACTTGTGGTCAACAGTTGGGAATGAAGTAGACACTGGCAACTGTCACGGGGGCCCAAATGAACCGTGTTTCACTCCACGGACAGTGAAGACCTCCATGAACCATAACCAGTACACTTCATTGCTGCACACTGGCACTTGCGCATGTTCACGAGGGCCATCACGGACCATGGTACCCACCACGACCCATGGTAACCTCAGTATAAAAAAAATGTTTTCCTTTCTTAGTAGGTAATTTAGTTTGTCATTTTGAATACGGCCCTTCCAAATGATAGATTGGGTGACGACATTCTTAAGGGAAGGCGTCATGTTGTACATACATAGGGGAACACTAAGTACCCATTAGTGCATCATTTTAATTAGGTAGCTTATTAAATCATTTTTGTTTGATTTTTCAGGTACTGTGGGGCAACGTAGAAAGACTGCACCACCACATACCTCACCACCTCCCTCGCCAACTAAAAGTGAAAATGCGGCAAAGTCTAGTAGTTTGGAGGTTCACATTAGTACCTCAATTGAAGAGCACTCCCTCGAACTACTAGATCACGGACGACAAGAGCTATTCTGCAGCATAATCCTTCCTAGTTTGAAGAGGAAGGTAGTGGGTCCAGGAGTAGTGAGGAATCTGGTAGCGGTTCTGGGAGTGGTGAGGCCTTTAGTAGCGGTACCAGGAGGGGTGAGGAATCTGGTACATCTCTCAAGATAGTGCAGTTGAACCTCAACCAGAGGTAGCAGTGGAAAATAGAAACTAGAGAACAGGAAGAAGTAGATGTTGAAGGAGAGGATGATGATAACAGCATCGAGGCCGCGATGATCTAATATGTTCACCTACATGAACTTGACCCAAAGGTGAGAAAACAAATTGATTGCTACCATTCTATTTGGACTGTGGATAGGTCGGAGGATTTCATCAAGAATGGGATCGTGTCAAAGTTAGGAGGCTCTACTGGTAGGCCAGTCATATCTAAGAGTAGAGTAGTGGCATCGGATATTCAGGCACTTCTAGACATCTACAACATATTCCAACTGCATCAATTCGAATGGATGAATAACCCTACTGGAGTTCTCCCGCCACATTACCCGTGACTTTTATGCCTCCTATGCAGTTGCACTGATGAATTTTACTGTTGACACTAAAACTACAAAGAAGGGCCAGAAAGCATTCGCCAGTACATGGGGACCACTTAATTCTATATTGGTGATGGGAAAATTCGTAGATATATTTGAGGCCACGATAAACAGGATGTTATATGGTCCAGAGTACACACCACCAACCTCAGTATGCCTTTTTGAAGGTAAGTATCATGCAATAACGAGTGACATTAAGATGTAGGATTCGACATTGTGAGAGAGGGTCATTCGTTGGATTGCTGGGTGTTAATTGCCTCAGAGGGTGAGAATGCAACATGGGTCGCAGGGACACACGTAAAGATTATGAAGGCATCACTATCATTTGCAGCCAAGGTTTAATGGACTGTTGTTCGTGCACAGTTGTGGCCTTCAACTAATGATTATAGTTTGTCACCATCCCTCACCTCACTTGTAGCTTGCCTTATAGATGGTTAACCAGTTAATATAGGCCGGATCACCACCACATAAATGCAGGACAAATTACTAAATGAGAGAGTTGGTTTACCATTTCCTTGTCTGATAGGGAAACTATGTCTGCAAGCCAATATTCCTCCAAATAAGCTAGTAGACAGATGGACTAAGGCATAAAATCTCACCGCGACATCCAAAATCAAAGATGTCACCAACCATCTTTTTGGTGCAAAAGTCGGGGCAGTGGGACCGTAGGTAGTCGTACCACATGTACCACTCGACACTCCACATGATGAAAGAGATCCTGAACAAGGTAAATCAGCATAGCCATCTGCAGGGGCAACACCACTACCAGCTTCAACCTCTTAGGCCATATATACTTTCAACACCATTCCTACCTCGTTGTTTGAGAGATTGGTTGTAGATCAGATGTAGACCCAGGCTATAGTCGACCAGATTATGCTCAAACTACCTCAGGTAGTTCAGCGAGATGTGTTATCTACAGAGAAGTGGCTAAAATATGAGATCTAGATAGAATTGGTGGTACTAAAAGATAGGATGGATGGTCTTGAGGTCCATGTTCAGAATCAATTATAAGCTACCGGTTCGGTGAATACAAAGGAGTTTAAAATGCATTTTTGCTAAGATTAGAGCTGAGATTGCTAAACTGGCTAAGAATCTAGTCATTGTGCCTCCCCTGGTTGTCCTGGAGTCTTTGGTGAGCCTGTTCAGTGAGACTCCTACCACCCAGGTCTTTGATGACTTCTGGGTGAAGTGCCCAAAAGCAAAGCCGACAAGAGAAAGCACAAGGTGGGGGAATCTAATGAGGAGCAGCCGCAAAACCTCTATAAGGAGGAAAGAAAGAAGCATAAGAAAGCCCACAAGGAGTCCCAGAGAATAGAAGGGCAAGAAGCAGCACTTGCGCAGCAGAGGTATGATGCGGTGTTAGCTGGCACATATAGTAGTGTGATATCAGCTCTAGGTAGCAGCAATCAGCCTGACTCAATGTAGGTCCCTGAATGTGCACATGTGAATAAGGTTGCCAACACTGCTCCGACTACCGGCGCCTAGTGCGCCGCATGCATGACCCCTTCTCACAGCCCTATATTGTTTTTCTTTATTGACTTTGAGGGCAAAGTCCTTTTTTGTGGAAAGGGAAAGGAGGGTTAGCAACCTACCATTTAAGTGTTAGAGTGTATGGAGGTTGGATATGTGTTGTGTTTTGATGATTATGTGATGATTTTGTGAAGTTTTTGTATGGGGAGTTGTGCAACAACTAAGTTTTGTGCTTGTTTATATTGGAAATACTAACAAATATGTCCTTAACCTGAAAGTTTGACTGTTAGGCTCTCTATATGAAATCCTAGATACTCACATGCTAAACATTGCTAGCTTGAAACATAAATTGATTAACTAAGAAACTGGAAAATTTAGTCGTATGTAACGTAAGGTTGGCATGAACTCTTACACTAGACGCAGACACTAGAACTTGCCTGAGTAGTCTTGCTAGAATTTGAGAATAATTGGATAGGAAGTGATCAGTAGGCCATTTTTGCTAAGCCCACTTAAAGACAAAAATAAACCACCAAATGAAAAGCATGACCCTTGAACCCTATTTAAGCCTTGAAACTAATTTTGTTCTTACCCATTTGATATCATACCCTTGGGTCTACGAAGATACGATGCTTCCATTCAGGCCAAAAGCCTAAGTTGAGAGTGATTACACCCTGAGCAGAAAGGAAAAGTATAAACAGAAGGTTCACTCAGTCAACTTTAAAGCACAAAGTCTAAAGACGCACTTGATAAGGAGAAATGTGCAGTAAATAAATGATAAAATAAAATAAAAAAATGGTGGAGCTGCTGGGATGTACTAAAATGAAAAAGGAAATGATATGGCTGTTGGGATGTAGTGAAATGAAAAAGGAGGGAATCGCTCAGATAAAGTTGTGTGCGAATGAAACTTTAGAGAAGCAAGGTATTAGTCATTCACAAAACCAAAAATTTCATTCCCTAGCCCGAGCCTATGTTACAAGCCTAAGAAAGTCCTACAGTGATCTTATTCAAGTTATTTGATAGATAGAGTGTAGAAAACAAGGACAAACCTATGGTACTTTTGTTTCTAGTGTTAGAAGTTCTTTAGGAGTGTGAGCATAAAACTTAGTCCCAATTATCATGTGTGAGGGACTTCTTTGGTGTGAGGACACTGTGATTACATTTGATGGTAAACAAATTTGTGTTAGCTATAACTGTGACAGGGCAATTTCTGTATACCCGTTTAGCTATAACTGGTTCACCAACTGGAGTAGAGACTGAGAAAGGTTCTGAGAGAGTTTCTGGACTAACACTGAACTGGACTGCTATGAAAGGAGTTACAAAAGACAAAGTAGCCCCTGGATCTAACAATGCATAAATATCAAGATCAAAGACTTGTAACGTACTAGTGACCACATCAGGAGAACCTTCCTGATCCTGTCGAGCTTAAAGAGCATAAAACATGTTTTTGCGCTATCCGCCACCTGTACCAGAAGAGTTACCCTGCTGAGTCGGGCGACCTGCTAGTGTTGTTGTAGTGGTAGACTGAGCTCTACTATTTCCTCTCTGACCCTGTCTAGAAGGACAATCCTTCAACCTGTGACCCGACTGACCACACCCAAAACATCCTTCTTTCCCAGCAAGATACTCGCCCGGATGGTTCTTACCACACTTAGTACAAGTAGGGTATGATTTCGTACCCGAAACACCATCCTACGACTTAGAGCCTGACCCCCTACCCTTTTGATCATTATGGAACCTGGGAGATGGAACACTAGCTGATGAAGGTGCTGAAAATATCTGTTGCGAGCGATTACCACCACCCGATTTGTGTTGAGAGTAGTCGTAGTTGCCTATTCTAGCCTTCTTGTTCACCATGGCCTGTTCCTAAGCTTATCACCCTCAACCTGCTGAGCATGAGTCATGAGCCTAGAGATGTTCATATATCCCAAAAACATAGCATTTCTGCACTCTGTCTTAACCAAGTCTGACACTTTATACAAGAACTTGTTCATGTGTGCCCTAGAATCAGCAACCATGTGAGGAGCATACCTGGAGAGTTGGTTGAACTTGAGCCCATACTCCTGAACAGTCATGTTACCCTGCCTCAAATTCTTAAACTCTTGGGCCCTTGCCTCTCTCAACTCAATAGGGAAGAACCTGTCCAGAAAAGTCTCACTAAAGCAATCCCAAGTAATATGAGCAGCATTTGTACCTCTATTATCCTTCCACTGAGTATACCAGATATGAGCCACATCCTTAAGTTGGTAAGAAGCTAGCTCAACCCGATCATTTCCAGTTACATGCATCACTTCAAAGATCTTCTTGACCTCGTCAATGAAGTTTTGGGGATCTTCTCCAACTTGCGACCCTAAGAATTCTGGAGGGTTCATTCTAACAAAGTCTCTCAACCTAGCTGCGGCTGACCCAACATTAGCATTCACAGGAGCTTGAACCCGCTGGTTGTTCTGATTGGCCATGCTCTGAGCCAACATCTGAATGACATTCCTGAACTCTGCATTTGAAACTTCCTGATCTGGGACTGGAGGAGCTGTGTTCGCATTCCTGGCATTAGCTCTCCTAGCGTTAACTCTACGAGGAGGCATGATCACTGAAACGTAGAGCATCGAGTTAAAATGGAATTAGATCATACCTTACGCACGATAAGAGTAACAAGAAAGTGAAGATTTTCCTGAAACACTTTGTAGCCTCCTTCTCATTAGATGTGGTCCACTTCACACCCATGAAAAAGACTTTATTTAGTGTGGCTTTTCAGACATCCTAGGACTCTTAAACCTAGTGCTCTGATACCAAGTTTGTCACGCCCCGATAGTACCCCCGAGATGCGGACATGGGACCTAGGACCACAAGTGATCCCAAGCTAACCCTGCTTGCATGATCATGAGAATACTAAAGATAATAAACTGATGCGGAAGCTATAATCATAAATAAATCTGAAATGATGGGGAATACTCATATACTGAATCTGAAATGAATGAAAACTGATGAGTTTAATACAAATAAAATATTAACTCAATACTAAGCTGAATCTAACTATGTCTGAAATAAGCCTCTAAATTGACTAGAAATGTTGGAACATGCCCCAACTAGATCTAGAAAAACTGAAACTAAAAACTGAAAGCAGTAAGGATATCATGTCTCTGGTCCTCGGAGGATGAAGACTCACCACTACTAATCTGCTGAACTGATGATCGGGAATCGATCTAAGCGTGATCTGGATGCTGAGAACCTAAACCTACATCACGAGAAGATGTAGCGCACGTATGCATCAGTACTTGAAAGGTACTAAGCATGCAGGATAGAGTAAAGCTGAAATAACATATAACTGAACAAAGCAATAAAGCAATGAAATAATATGCATAAGATGAGATACTGAATCTGAACTAACTAAATGCAATGACCAATTTAAAGCATGCTGACTGAATACTGAATGAACTGTAAATGTGGATAATGTAATAGAGTCTGACTGAACTGTGGGAGCTACTAATAACCGACAATAAAACCACATGAGCTAAATGTGGAGTCCGATGTATGCGCCCCATCGATAGGACCCAATATACCCAGCCAAAGGTATAGAGGCATGCTGGCGTGATCACTGAAATGATGCCCACATAGGGGACTTACAACCTACGTGGCTAGTAGTTCTGGGACTATTTGGGTACGCTGAACCCTAGTCCAACTCGGTATTATGCTACTCCCAATGGATTAAGTAATTAACACATTATGACTGAATTTATGTAAGTTGTTGGATAGCTCGAACTGAACATGCAAACTGAGAATGCAACAATTAAACTGATATTGATATATTAATAACTGAGGCATGTATAACTGAATAACTGAAATATCTGACCTAGCATGTGTAATTCAAGAACTAAAGAAATACATAGCTAGGGTTCTGGAATTCATGCAATAAACTGAATATTAACATACTAATCTGATTTGGACCATTCTAACAGCTAGGAACTCAATAATTCTAACATTCAAGAAACCCTAGGTCTAGTCATAATAATGGAATCAAGAAACTGACTGAAAACTAGGGACCTAATGGGCGAAAGGAACCCACTAGTGAAATCCCACATACCTGGTGACGAAATCTCCACAAAAAACTTTCAACTAGGGCAGAACTTGACTTTTCCGATGACTTTCTAGCGTTTTCCGGTGGCAGCTAGGGTTTTGCTAGGGTTTCAGCCGCCCCTCTCTCTACTCTCTTCTTTTCTTTTGTTTTAGTTAATTAAATGACTTAGGTAAGTTCTAGTTAGGTTTCTAGGATTTTAAATGACTAACTAAAACCCTTTTAATTTAGGAATTAAAAGAAGAGTGGGAAAAGACAAAAACACACTTCACTTAAAAGCTGTCCAAATACTGATGCAGATTGGGCACCTGCCAAATCTGAAAATTTTGCAAATATTTCCTTCACGAATCTGGGGTGTTACAGTAAACCTCAAATTGGAAAACAATAGGATCATAAGGAAACAAAGTTCAATTCATCAATTAACTATACTTTTACCTTGATTAATTCAATACGATCCAACCAACTCTTTTGCACTCCTTTTTTGTGAGCCACACAAAATACCAATTCCAAAATTCAAAATCTTTTCGATGTCAGCACGAGAAGCAACTGATGTGCAAATGTTTAAATGCTTCACAACATCTACAACCAAATTCATCCTTGAATCACAGTATCGATAGAAATACTCTTCATCCAAATTGATGCTTCCTCTTAGTGTCCCAACCATGTAAGCTCGTGGAGCACAATCTATTGATATTCAGTTTTGGCCTAACATTTTTAAAATTCATACCATAAAGTTTTATTCATTAAATACTTCAAAGCACATTTTTTTTATAATTTTAAGTGAATTTATTTATACTTTTCTTTATTTCTCAAATTTTAGGATTTTTATCAGTTAATCTTGATTAATTTTTTTTTGTAAATGTCAGTTGAATATATAAAGAATATTGTGTCTATTTGATTAAATAATTATTTTTTGTTAAATTGTATTTTTTTCTTACATGTCGTTAATTAGTCTTTGTTAATATTCATTTTAGTAATTTTATCATAGTCTAAAAATATATTAATTCATATAAGTAATTTTAACATAGTCTAAGAATCATAGCATCATCATATCATATATTATTAAAAGTGGGAAGTCCTCAAGTCAAAAATTGAATAACGAAAATGTCCTTATAAAGTCGTAATATTTATGGACAAAAAATTAAATATACATTATTTATAAGAAATACTATCACATTCTATCTAAACAAGTTGTTATATATTTATGAATAAAAAAATAAATCCATATAAATTATACTTTTATACATTTATGCACCAAAATGTAAAATATACATTACTTATAATAAATACTATCACATTATATATAAAAATATTGTTACATATATTTACGAATAAAAATATAAATCCATACAAATTATACTATTATACAAAAATTGAAAATATACATTTTAATTAAAATAAAAGAAAAAATAGTTGAAAATAAATACAAATACTATGTCTCTTTTCATTCTTCTCACTATTTAGTTTTAAAATATTTAGGGAAAAGGGTTTGATATACCCCTCAACTTTGTCATTTAGAGTTAATATAACCCACGTTATGAAAGTGATTCATATATACCCTTGTTGTTGTACAAATAACTCATATATACTTTTTTCCTCTAACGGAAGTGAAAAATTTAACTTTAATTTATTTTTTTAATTATATTTTAAAAAAAGATAATCCTATATGGGTATATTAAATCCTCCTCAAACGTAAATTTTTTTGACGTTTTTTTTGTTTCAATGAATAATTAGATTTATTATTTTGATGGTCAAATTTTTTTATGTTTCACTAATATTCTTCTAAAATTTATCATAGATGGCCCAAACAAATTCAAATACAAAAATTTAATTAAAATATAGCCAAAAAATAGTTTAATTTATAATATAGCCACAAAAAACTAGTTTTAATTATTTTTTTACACTAAGAAATGAAATAAAAAAGTAAAATAAGAATAAGAAACTCAAATAATGATCATCAAAAAAGTCAAAAACATAAGTTATGTACGAAAAAGATTAAATTATACCTTGAACTTTGCTACAAGGATCATATATACTCCTAAATGATTTTAAAAAAAAATTCAAATTCAAAAATATAAATATAAAGCTATTTTTTTCACTTTATTTAAATGAAGGATATATGTGAGCTCATTTTGTAACAATATTGGTATATATGAGTCGTTTGTATTACTGTAAGGGTATATATGAGTCACTTACATAACGAGGGGCATATCAGCTCCAAATGGTAAAGTTAATGGGTATATCTGACCCTTTTCCATTTTTAAAATTCCCATCATCTCAATTAAATAATAAAGTTGATTTACAAAAAGCCCCATTAAAAATGATTGATTGTTTTATCCTTCAATTAAACTAACTTGCATATTTTTTTGTTAATTAATTCAGTAAAAGCAAAAGGTCAAACATGTTTAATGATTAATTTAAACTATCGAAAATCAAAAAATTATTAATTTTTCAATATAGACTTTATTAAAAGAATAAGATAAAGAAGCCAAATGATGAATTTAAACCATTAAAGCCACATTCATGAAGTTACTACAGTTATTTTCATATACAATGTATATAACCATGAAGATACATTTCTTTATTACATGCATTAAGTTGGGTAACTATATAGTTTTTCTATTTCTACAATTGAAGATGTCACGACCCAAAAAGAGATGTGAAGACATTCGTCTTATCCCACCAATACATGTAATCCTAAAACCCAACCATTACGATAAAGTGCAGACTTAAAACAATAATAAAAGTTCAATACAATAAAATAATGCGAAAATTCATAATCAACTTAAATAAACCCTCAAAACCTGGTTGTCACGTTCAGAAACCTCTAATGTATTATACTAGAATTGAAAGAAAATTTAAGTCTCAAATGATGTTGTCTTTAAAATAGAACATGATCAAAAATAGGAGTACGAGGGTCCACTGAGATGACAAACAACTACCTCAAAAATCTTCTTAAGAAGCCTCGGAGAAGAAGAGCAAAGAGAGTAGCACAAACAGCCAGGCTAGTAACCTACAAAAATGTAGAAGCAAGGGGGGAGTACCAAACCACACGGTACTCATCAAGCAAATTACTAAACACCGAGGTAAAAGTATAGAATATTGGTACCTCTACCACCACAACCGAACCTCCACAACTACAACCTGAATAAAACCAGCTCCACCTAACAATTCACAGTTTCAATAGCACATAGATCAATAAAAACACTCCAAAGATTTTGGATCAACAATACACAAGATCAAATTCATTAATGACAAGTTCCACAGAAAGGCACTCACAAGTTTATAAATGATATAGATTGGCAATGCAGTGAAATGCAATGCCAAGTACAGTCATGCATGTCTGACCTAGCGATACACACCGGCTGTCTCTCAGTTCGGGACCCATGTGGGACATCTCTATCCATCCATCTTTCGCGGCATGCGACACGACCCTTGATAATAAAATACATCGCTATGTGCAACACGTCCCTCGATAAAAGAATATGGCGTGGCATGCGACAGGTCCTTAGAATCATTATATTTGTCGTGGCGTGCGACACGTCCCTCGAAATGGTACATCCTTTTTAATTTCTTATTCTTTCTCAATATACATAACACTTATCAAAACCACGTCTCAAAACCAATGGAAATGACATGTTCAAATAAATAATGAGGAGATGGCCATTTTCATAACAATGCATAATTAATAACAACACAATCGTGATACAACATAAAGCATAAATCAGTAATCCTTCCAAACCATTCTGAATACATCACATACCAATAATTATTCGCATTTCCTTTTATACCCCCTTTTCATCATTATGATTATTTAAAATGGACAAGTCAACCCATCACCAAATCTCATTACTCCCCAACACATACCACATGGAAATATATGATTCTATACACTTAACAAGGGTTGCGAAATCCACTTGCCTTAAATAGTCGAATAATAACTCCAGGACTTGAGTCTTCCTCTTTCATTGGGCTTCCAAATAAATACAATCTATTCAAATAGAAATCACAAAAAGATTTCAAAACTAATAACACTCATATTACTATATGTCTATCCTAGACCCACAAAAACTCATCCAAATCTATAATCAAGTTCGTAATCTTGATGTCCATTAACATGTCAACTCTCATATTTTCCAAATTTCAAGCCTATGGTTAAGTCTTTTGTTTGTTTTGTAGGCAGTCCAGCAAGATAAACATGAAACACATCATTGTTGTACAACAACCAACAACGTCACATCAAGTAACTAGACCCTGCCACAAATACCATCGATGAACCATATCCAGCTCACTACCTTTGTTTTCTCTTTATTTGTGACTCTTGTATATCTGTTAATGTTAGATTGGAAATATGTCGACTTATGTAGCCATCTAGTGTTTCTTCATATCGAATGTAATTGTACCAATCATAGTCAAAATTGATAAGTTTACATCAAAGGATACAACAATAGTCTCGGCAAAAACCAGGCTCAATGAAACAAATATCACAAAGCATGGTCTCAAGAAAAGGCTAACACTGCTCCAGCATTCCTGAAGTATGCTTGGATTTCGTGCTTATTTGAATTCTATTTTTATTATTCTTCCTATTCCTCTTATAAAAACTTTCTTCTCTTCCAGACGGAGAAGCTAATAACTACAAGGGAGTTGGATTTTCTAGAGCAGGTGGTTGTGGTGGTATAGCTGCCCTTCCTGTTCGTGATCCACTTCCATCAGCTCGTGGGCAAGAGCTAGCACCAAATGGAAGATTTTTGGTATTTCTGACGAGGCCTTGTGAAATAGTACCTTAAAAACAGAGGTGGTATGTAAATAAGAAGTTGGTGGATGTTATTTATCGCTTCCCACAACGTCCCAAGCCACCAAACCTTTGACATGGAAACTTTGAGAATTGCAACCTCAAATAGGTAGAATCGTCTTACAAAATGAATCATAAGGAATTTTTTCTAGGTTAATGGATGAACATTAGCATGATTCTGCCTACTTAAAGTTGCAATTCTCAAAGTTCTTGGTCTGAGGTTTGGTGGCTCGGGAAGTCGTGTCAAGCGATAATAACATCCACCAACTTCTTATCTACATACTACCTCTATTTTAAGGTAGTGTTTCACGAGTCCTCAACATAAATATCATAGCTCTTCCATTTGGTGCTAATTACGGCCCACGAGCTGATGGAAGTGGATAACGAACAAGAAGGGAAGGTATACCAACACCTCCTAGTCTAGCTAATCCAACTCTCTTGTAGTTATTAATTTCTCCATTTGGAAGAGAAGAAAGTTTCTACAAGAGGAAGAACAATAAAAACAAAATTCAAATTACCACGAAATCCAATCACACATGAGGAATGCAGGAGGAGTGCTTCATGTAAGCTTTTTAGTTTGTAACATGATGGGTACAATTACATTCAATGTGAAGCAACACTAGATGGCTACATATGTGGACATAATCCAAATAAGCATGAAATTCAAGCATGCTTGAGGAATGTAGGAGCAATGTGTTCTTCTTGTTTACCAAACACAACTTCAGTGATTATTAAACTCCTACAAATTCTGTTACAGGCCTTACATGTAATATCTCTGATAGGAGAATCAAATAGTAAAGGTTGATTTTCGTCCTTGTAGATGTATTCCTCTCTTTCATATCAGAGTCAAAATCAATATCCAAATAAAAAAACAAATTTGGCATCAGGTCAATAAAAAGATGTGGTAAGTTTTTTTAAAAAATTGATGCAAACAACCTAATAAATCTATACATCCTATATACCAAAGAGCCTTGTCGAAGCTAACCTTTTGAGTTTGGTGACTGCTTTGAAGGAATCACCCAACTGAATGAGGCGAAAAATGAATTTATCTCCATACCAGGATACTCAAACTTGAGATACTTTTTAACTCAAATAATACTTTGAAAGAATTTTTCTTTCCATCTTTCGGAGCCCGAAAATACTTCGGAAGATATAAATATCAATCCTTAAAGGTTACTAAACCTGTAACTCTTTTTACTACCCGCCAACCCCACTTCTCACCAACATTTGTGCAATCTACAAGAGAATATGGTAAACCTTCACCAGAGTCATACTCTGAAACTGGATAAAGTTGAAGCCCAGTTTCATTGAATCTTAATGCACTCCCATTATATACAATGAGTACATGACTCTCCCCAACCTCCTCCTTGGCTGACATTTTGCTGGAAACTCTAACTCTATTGATAACGATGAAACCACCTTTTTTGGCTAAAAATAAAAAGAAATGTCAGAAGTCCACATCAGAAAGCAATCCATTTTTGGATATGAAATATCTATTAGAGATAGAAAAAGTAGTTAAAGGAGAAAAGCGAAAAGTTGGGCCTACTTTGAATGAAAACAAGACAACTATGCTTCAGATGAAGATAAATGTAGACACTTCAGCATGACCTACAGAAAAATTTTCCTCCCAAGGAAAAAAATCAAAGAATAAACACCAAAGCTGACCAGATGAATGTTTGTGTATCGTAACATGCTTGACATACACACCTAAAGTTTCAAGCCACCTTTGGGATGAAATTATTACTGTTGTTCAACCAATGATACTGAGATACTTAGTTTAAAGAATAGTTTCAAAACAAGAAACTAAAAACTCGTAAAGAAAATAGAATTCGAAACATATTAGAAATAACAAATAAAATACTTTTTCGGAAGAAGAAAATCGAGTCTAGTGAATGGACAGTGTCCTTAAGAAAATTCTTTCCTTCAAGTATCCGAGGTTAATGAAATCTATCTTCTCATAATAGAATGATCTTACTCACCGATGTATTGGAACCTAAAATCGCGGTGTCAGCAAACCATCAACAATAGTAAAGTACATTAAGAATTCAAGATTTAGTAGAAAAAGAAGAGGTCCAGAAATTCCTTATTCAATATTGAAAAGTAAGAGGAAATCCTTCGATATATATACAATAGAGGGCAGTGTGAACAAGTGCTTATTGTGCCTTATTGGAAAGGTCAAAACCCTTTCAAAAAACCACAACCTTTCAGAATAGTCACAACCTTATGAAATAGTAACAACATTTCATAAAAATCACAACTCTTCGCAAAAGTCGCAACTTTTCATAAAAGTCACAACTCGTTAGAAAAGTCAAAACTCTTTATTAAAGTGACAACTCATCATTTTTCATTCACAGCTTTTAAAAATAAAAAATTACTCGTGGCATTAGATGAATTGTTGCCTTGAAGGGTTCTTTTTAATATATCCTACAATAGTTCAGTCCTAATATTGTCTCAAATCTTTTCAGTAGGTACAAATTTAAGGTTATGATGAAAGAACGATAAAAAATAAATCTTCTTTAAAAAATGCCAGTATGTAGAAGCACAAACAATCTCAATCTCATGTACTAATATTTAGCTTTAAAAACTATGTTTTAGAAATCAAATTCCTAGTAGGAATTTTTTTTACGTACAACACATTTTTGGTTTCCACCCATTCATGCAATGTTTTGAATTTACTTTACCTTAATTTTAAAAATGGTTGTTAGCAGTTAGCATTAAAATTGAATTTACTTCACCCCTAATTTTAGAAGAAAACAATCAGCTTGGCTATATATTTTATTGAACTTACTACTATTTATAGAAGACATTTTCACTTAGAATAGGTAGTTAACAGTTAGCACTATTATTAAGTGGCGGAACTAGGCATTGTAAATGTTGTTAATTCGATCACCTTCGTTCATAAAATATATTGTGCAATTAAGGTAAACCTAATCTTCCTAGTTATATGTAAATTGTTGAATCCCCTTGACATATGGGAAGATACTAGTGTAGTGACAAATGGGGTTCAAAATCTATTTTAGATCATATATTCAAATCTTAGGTATACATTCTTGTGTTTATCTCAAAATTTATTTTTCTGAATCTCCTTCGGCCACTACTATAATTGCACCTAGAGTCCTGTTTAAAACCTTTGCCAACTCTGCATTAACTATTTATAAATAGCAACCCATATATATTACTTCTATGTTACATTTTATTATACAAAGAAAATAAACATTTGCGCTAAACTCAACACAAGACTTATCCATTGCCCAAGATCATATATATCGATAATAACTTTCTTATATAATTTTTGGGACTCTAAATCCACTATTTCACTCCCCAAAAGCTAGCTATTAATGTGGGAGACCCTCGACGGTTCCACACTAGGTACATTTCACTCTACCACAAGTAGCTAGCTTTTTCTGAGGTATCCCTTTTCGAGTTGGGTGGCCACGCATCTTCCTAATAAGGTGGACACGAAGGGTGATAGATGAATCTGATACCATCGATACAATAGAGGAGAACGTGGAATTAAAATAGACTAAAAAATACAATAAAAATGCTTCTAACACAAATGAGTTTATCTGCCTACTTTAAGAAATAAAAACATAGCATAACTCATTATCGTATATAGTGAGGACACGCATATCAATTTATAGGGGAAACTCTGATTGAATTTGGGAATATACCTGAGGAGATTAAGGACTTGAATAAACTTGGTGTCCTGGTAATCCTAGACGAACACGATAAATTAAAGATTCAAAAGAAAAGGAAAAAGAGAAATCAAAACCCAAAAAACCTTTTTAAATGCAAATACTATGCTTAAAAGGAATAAGTAATCATCTAAAAAGAATGATCCTATACCCATGTTGGCATACATAGTTTATGAGGATTCTGAGTTGTCTGAATTCATCCCAATATCGATTCTCAATACTAATACCAATAACATATAACTTTTTCTCAAATGTTTAAAAACATAACTCTTTCTCAATTGAGGTAATTACTTAAAAGATGTAATACTCTGAAACTTCTCTAAACTCATAGCTCATTTAGAAATCGATGTTTCTCTCTTTGAAAATTTAAAAGTGATACACAAGGCAATACTTAGTTCCCTTATACTCATTTTGAAACATGTAAGACAAATCTCCTCATTCTCATACACATTTACTCAATATTTAGTTAAAAACTAAAATCAATTTAAAGAATTCTCGAAGAGACTAAAAAAGGTCCTCTTGAACTTTCCTCTTAACTTTACTTTAATTTGAAGTGTGAATTAAGACATGTGATTATGACATGTAGGATCTCTCAAGGATTGAATTAGACTTTATGATTTCATATTAAGAAGACAACACAAGTACAATTTGAAATAACACATACGAAATGAAGGACGAAAAAGAAAAGGACTTTGCAACCCTGGCGCACTAAGTGGCGTAGGGTGCCTGCCCTAAAACTACTAGACAGTGTTTGGGGTGCACTGAGTATCACACCGGGCCAGGCCCCAAATTACTGGCCAGTAGTCCTGGCACAGTTGTGGCGCGCCACCCCACACCCGTGCCCATAAATCTGATGAATACTTCTTAAATTTTTTGGGTCCCAACTCATCTAGATACAATTGATTTCTTAAAAACTCTATTTGATTCATAAACCCAACACAATTTTGATGAAATCCCACACAAAATCCATCAAGAAACAACACACTTATTCCCAATACCCTCACCTCAAGAACTCTAAAATCTCTATTGTTAAAGAATAGGGTTAAAACTCAAGAACTTCTCCAGATATAAACAATCTCATAGATAAATTAATGAAGGAAATTACATGATTGGTTTGAGGGAGAACAAACCCAAAAACCCAACACCATGAGAATTTTACATACCTCGAAAGAACACTCGTTCTTAGCGGAATCCTCGGTTCTTGAAAGAACGGTTGAAACCCTTCTCCCAAGTAGCTCCCTCTACAGATTGACACTCCTACAAAACCTTAACTGAAGAGACTTCTTTGTTTTTTAACCTATTAACCTGACGATCAATATTTTCAATTGGCACCTCCCCATAAGTGAGACTATCATTCACAACCACACTTTCTAATGGTACTATGGATGCTGGATTACCCACACACTTCCTCAACAATGAAATATGAAGGATCGGGTGAACTGCTGCTAGTTCTGCTGGCAACTCTAACTCATAAGACACTTACAACCTTTTCCAAGATTCTATAAGGACCTACATATCTAGGATTGAGCTTCCCTTTCTTGCCAAATCTCATCACCCCCTTCATAGGTGACACCTTTAGGATAACCAAATCATCGGTTTCAAATTCTAAGTCCCTTCTCCTAACATCTTCATAGGACTTCTAACAACTCTAAGATGTCTTAAGTCTATCTCTAATGAGCTGAACTTTTTCCATTGCCTCATGAAACGAATCTGACCCAATCAATGCTGCTTCACTTACTTCAAACCAACCAATCAAAAATCTACATCTACGCCTATATAATGCCTCATAATTGGCCATCTAAATACTGGAATGGCAGCTATTCTTGTAGGTGAACTCTATGAGAGGTAGGTGATCATCCCAACTGCCCTTGAAATCGATCACGCAAGCTCTCAACATGTCCTCTAAGGTATGAATGGTACGCTCTGCCTGACCATTCGTCTGTGGATGAAATACTGTGCTAAGATTTACTTGAGTACCCAGAAATTTCTGAAACAATTTCCAAAAATAAGAGGTAAGCAGATGACCTCTATCTGAGATGATAGACAAAGGAACCCCATGTAACCTGACTATCTCATTAATGTAGAGTTTAGCGTAGTCTTTCGCTGAGTCTATAGTCTTGATAGCCAAAAAGTGAGCGAACTTACTAATTCTGTCTACTATCACCCAAATGGAGTCATGTTGTCTACGAGTATGAGGTAAACCCGTAATGAAGTACATATTTCTCACTTCCCACTTCCATGTAGGAATGTTAACCTCTTGAGTCATACCTCCTCATTTATGATGTTCTACCTTCACCTATTGACAATTAAGACACTTAGCCATGAAATCTACTATATCCCTCTTCATACCATTACACCAAAAGACTTCCCTCATATCACCGTACATCTTAATGGCACCTGGATGAATAGAATACCTAGAGTTATGGGTTTCTGTAAGGATCTTCTTCCTCAACTCACCCACCTTAGTAACACATAAGTGACCCTGGTAGTGAAGCACACCATCTCCCCCTTGGGAAAACACCTCAACTTTCTGCTGATGAACTGCACCCTTCAATTGAAGCAATATAGGATCACTATCTTGTTTTTCCTTAACCTCTGCTACCAATGAAGATTTTGATCTATTCTGAACTATCACACCACCATCTGACATGTTTGTAAGACCAACTCCTAAGCGAGCAAGCCGGTGAACATCTTTTGTTAATTCCTTCATTTCTTCCTCAACATGTGCTACACTACCCATAGATAGTCTACTAAGAGCATCATCTACTACATTGGCCTTACCGGGATGATAAAAACATTCATGTCATAGTCCTTGTGGAATTCAAGCCATATCCTCTAGCGAAAATTCAGCTCTTTCTGGGTGAATACATATGAAATGACCCAAAAAGTTCTTAAAAATGTGCTTCGGAACTTACCGGAAACTTGTTTAGCTGTATATAAAAAAATCTGTTTCGTTTTTCGAAAATACGACTTTATATTCTTGTTTAGGGGGTCAAATTGAGTAGGAAATGGGTCTAACCCAAATTTTAGAGCAACCGTATCAAAATCCGAAATTTCCAAGTGAAGCCTTTTTCGAGGGTCTACTTTGGAGGGTCATATCTCCTAGCACACAAATTATTGGGTGGCCAATAACATATCCATGGAAAGCCCTTTGAGTTAGCTACCTAACGCACTTCGTTTCACCTCATTCGGAGTTCG
>JAJOOS010081746.1:0-27145 GCA_029582725.1 Solanum chiquidenum | reverse complement strand
TTGATTGATAATATTTTTGGACAAAATTTATTTAATCAATATCTTGTTAAATCATTTAAATTAATTCAGAATTTGGCGCAATTGAATTTATTTGAAATTCAAGTGTAACGGTAATCCTTCCGAAAAGTCGTTACTTTACCCAAACGGTAATCTTTCCGAAAAGTCATTTTCCCAAAGGACACAATGTTCTGGAAAAAACGGGTCTAACAGATTTTCTGAACAGACACGTTCCTTGCTGCAAATGGCTATAAATAAGAAGTCTTTTTCGTTTTTTAAAACACTGAAATTTTTTCCTCTCTGCATACATTTTCTTACATAAATAAAATAGTCGATCGACTGAGTCTGTGTGCTCTTGTTGCTGTTATTGCGTTCGCTGAAGTTATTGAAGTTTGAGGTACCGCTACTTCTTTAACAGGTTAATCCGTTTTATCTTGGGAGGAATTAATCTGCAACCTCGGATACAGTGGGGGGATTAAATTTCTTAAGGAAACACAGTGGTTTCTGTGGACTCGAATTAAAATCATTCTGTCTATTTCATCTTTTTTCTGTTTATGTATTTTTGACTAACCTGAATACAGGAGATAACAGTTTCTTGCTTGAATCGATGGGACTAATGGATAGGAGTTTAATTTCTCGGATGATCACTTACTTTATAGTTATAATTGCTTCAGAAAGTTTTTTGTAATAAAAAAAAGAAAAATAACTATTAATTAAGTAATCATATAAGAAATCAAGTTGATGAACTAGATATCTTTTCATATATAAAATGAACATTGATATAGAACATTCACAAAATTTCATTTCAATCGAGAATTGAATGGACCTTTTCCCTATTTTGTGCGAAGAGTCTAATAGAGACATTACTGTGATCGATTTTCATCTTTTGATTTTTCTTTTGTGTGTCGAGCTAGTTTGGAAAGAAAGTTCCCGATTGGCTTTAAAATCCTATCTTTCTAGCTCTTATAAGTGAGCCATAAATTGTGAGTGAGCTTTCGAGGAGTAGAGATCGAGTGTTGAAATATCAGTGGATCAATTTGTCTTTATTCAATATAATTTATAGCTCATATGTGGATGAGCGCAACCACGCAAGTCTATTTATATGAATTTTGGCAATTCTTACTTTATGAGTTAATTTTTAGGACTAACATAAACTCAAAGCATATTTCTTATCATGGTATAAAAGTTAGAGTCATCGATGCATTTCTATATGTAATAAGCATGCAGACGCAAGTATTAAAGTTCAAATAAAATAAAATTGTGATAGAATGAATAAGTTGTCATTTATTGACTCTAAGCAAATCAGTCCTCACCTTTTAGGTAGTTCTTGACATAAGAGAAATCATTAAAATTTTGTCATAAGCTTTATCGATACGACATAAATTGAGATTAATCGGATCAATAAGTTACGAAGGTACCCTAGACGGCTGGACAAACCACAGTCCATTGTGTACTCTCTAGTCTTTACCATATAAGTCTACTTAATTAATTTCAGACTCAACAGAGCTAAAAGGGAACAAAAAGTCAAATAGTAAAAATTGGATTGACCTATATGGTTGTACTATATACCATTTTCTTTATACGCATGACCCACACTTCAATCAACTGCCGTCCCAAATTTATGTTTCTATGGTACCAATAATAGATTAATAAAAATAGATGTTTTTCAGTAACATATTTTTTCCTCTACCAAGGTTGCTTGCTCTTTACGTAGTATAAATCTTGATAAAATGATGTATTATATAAAAGTAGGGTCTGGAGAGAGTAAAGTATACGTAGACCTTATCACTACCTCGTGGAGATAAAGAAACTGTTTTCGATACACTCTTAGCTCAAGTATATATATCAATTTCAAGTATAAAAAAGAAGAAATTTATTTCAATAGTCAGAATATTTTAACAAAATCTTAATTAATTGGTGGTGTATAACAGTTGGATAGCTATTAAGTTTTCAATTACACCACTTTATAGATGCTTTAATTTTTACTTGGTTCACACTTGTATATATTAATATTAAATGTAATCTTGGAAAGTCAGAAAGAAAGTTGTTGTGCACTTAATATTGAAAGTGGAAATACTCAAGACCAAAGTGTTGACGATAATTATAGAACATGAGGCCTAATCAAACTTATATATAACCAAATATTACCTAGCTAGTTCATTGTGTTTATCATGAAAGGAAAAAAAAATTCCACTCTCATCTTATTTTATTAATTCACTTTTGACTTGGCATAATCAGTTAAAATTAAAAGTTGAAAAACAAAATGTTTTACTTTTACAGAGAAATATACTAATACATTAGATCATACTTCAATTTTTTGTGTTATGCAATATAATCAAATTGAGATTTGAGAACATATATTAACGTGAACAACTATAGACCTTGTTAGTTCTTTTACGTATTTGCAATGAACAATTTTAAGAATATTTTAAAAAGGACTAGTCTTAAAATATTCTTAAGTGGAAGAAGTCTGTTTTTCGGTGGAGTAACAACTTAACGATCAGGGCACCACCAAAGGCTTATAGTTTAGTCATATCAGTATCGATAAGAGTCTTTCACACATAAATTTGAATTCAATTTTTTGTATTTTCTCCTTTTTTTAACTTGTCTAGATATATATGTAACAAAAATATATAAAAGAACAGACCAATAAACAAGCGATCGAGGATTTAATATCTCATATGATCACGCATTTAAGGACAATTTACTCAAAAAATCCATTTAAAAAAAATATAATTCAAAAGTCACTCAATTATTGATATTTCATCCATAAAGTCACTCAATCATTTTAGATGATTTTTCCATTTAATTTTATTGACATGAAGCTTTTACTTTAAGCCAAGCTTTTAAGAAATATAAAGTCTACCCATTTTAGTCAATTTATTTCTTAAAAAATTGGCAAAAAAATCATCGACAAAATTAAATGAAAAAATCACCTAAAATGGTTGATTAACTTTATAAATGAAATATTAATAACTAAGTGATTTAAATGAAAAATAAAAAATAAAAAATCTAAAGATATTATCTCAAGCAATCGAACTAGGTTTACAATCTAATAATATCGATATGAGTTTTCCACACAAATATATATACATATGTAGGCCCAAATCGTACTATATTCTCTTTCCACTTCCCAATCTCTAATGTAAATAATTTTTTATTTTTTTGCACCTTTTTTATATATAAAAAATGAGACTTTGGGAAAAATGAATGACTTGACTTATAATGCATTAGTGGGAGTGGTGAATTGTCCAATTGATAGCTTAGAGTCTACCACAATTTGTCCCTCGGTAGTTTAGCAAAGTGTATAAGAATAATGCTAAATAGTGTATATTAATAATGCTTATATTAATTATACATAGATTATTTCATATGCATTAGTTGATTTAGTATATTAAAAATAATATTCATTGTATAAAACTATTTATTTACAAAAATATAATTTAAAATTGTAGTGAAAAAGATGTAATAAAAAATAATTTGAGAGGCAATGAGGTTTTTAGCCATGCTGATGCATGCATTAAAACCTCTTGCATTACTAAAATCAAGAAATTCATGGCATTAGTACTACGCACCTTAATATACAATAGAATGTATAACTAATACAAGCATTAGTTATATACATAACATAAAAATATACACCAAACAAAAGAATTACTAATATACAAAGTTAATACATACATTATTTTTACTAGTACAGGACGGTAATGTCTTGACTTATAATGCATTAGTGTGAGTGGTGAATGGTCCAATGGATAGCTTAGGGCTTAGAGTGTAGCACAATTTGTCTATCTAAAAGTACAAATAAAGGGTTTGGTTAATCACGGAGTGAATGGCGCGGTCCCTCTTAATTATGGGCCCATAATGCCACAATCTGCTGCCAAGGAAGACGAATTCACACATCATAAATACTGTCCATCAAATATGTACTAATAATATTTAATAAATTTTACTAATAGTCTCAATTGTGTAGTTGAAACATAAATATGCAGTTTTTAAAGAACTCATTACATATGTACATGACACCATTAATTAATTATCAGTTATGACATAGAAAATATTTACTTTCATAACAAATTCTAACATTACAATAGGGGTACTTTTTAGGAGTAGTTTAATAAAAAACTGCAGTTGAGTGTATGTAAATTTTGTTTTTGTCTCATAGAGATCGAGAGATTGTTTCCTATAGACCATCCATTTCAAATAAAGCATATCCAAGCAATTTAGAAAAGGAAATATTGAAATAAGAGCAGTACCAACAATAGAATAATGTGAAATGAAAGAACAATACATAACATACGAGAAATGAACAATAAGACAACAATTAATGTGGTATTCGAAGAAGAAAAGTATCATAACACATGTGATGCGAAAATAGTACAAGGTATAACCGAATACATATGTAAAATAAATTTATACACAATATAATCAAATATAAATGTAGAATTATATAATATGTATATATATACACTATATAATTAAATATATGTGTGAAATAAATGTATACATGATATTATCAAATATATAGAGAGGGAATCATATAATTATAATATGTATGAGAACTTTCGCAAATAGCCACTATAATAAACTTAATTATGCTCCATAGCTATAATTTGCATATTTAAGGGTTGTAGCTACAGTTTAAGCTGCCTACTTTGTATAATTCGCGGATTTGTATAATTCGCAGGTTTGTATAATTCACGGGTACATTTGTATAATTCAGTTTTTTTTTGTATAAACTCGAAATAACGAATCTATACAATTACAAACATCACAAGTGTAAATAGTTATACAAATCATATTATACAAATTCCGAATTATACAAAATTTATATAAATTATATTATACAAATGTGTGAATTATACAAAACTAAATAGTTGAGCCGCGTAATTATAATTAAAAGTAGGTCGCGAAGTGTAATTAAGGTAAACTATAGCTATGTTAACTAATTAACTAGTATATGTTTTCTTATACACATAATTTTTCCTAATATGTATATATACATGGTATCATTAAGCTTATACTTGGAATAGATTTATACATGATATAATCAAATCTGTGTGTGAAATTATATAATATGTATATATACACTTGTGATAATATAATAGTATAAGTTGTGTATAAATGTATATATACTGGTATAATAATGATACTTATTTTATATATAGAATGATTATTAATGTTAACAATAGTGTAAAATAAAAAATATATACTCTGTATTATATATAGTTTAGTGATGATATTTAAGAGTAGTATAACTACAATGGTAGTTTTGAATATATAAGAGAGAATAAGAATAATTGTGAAAAAATTGAGCATTAAAAAAATAATATACAAGGAGGGGGAATCTTTGAAACATTATCCTATGTTTATCTATGGAATATGGAAGATAGAGAGGACTAATTAATAATATTTATATAATTTCCCCTATAATTAAAGATAAGAATCCCAACTGAGTGTTTATTTAGTGGCTCATGAATAGTGGTACTATCATATGTAGGTGTTTTTTTTTTAAAAAATAATTATTATTATATATATAAAATTATTGTATTCGTAGTATTCAAAGTGTGTTATTATTGTTTAAAGAAAACTGTTTATAAAAAATATTGTAGTCGTAGTATTTTAAAAGTTGTGTTATTGTTGTATATAATTCTTACTAATTGTTGTATAGGGTAAAAATCTCTTTATTTCACTCCTTAACGTATATGAAAAAAACAGATTAAGAAAACACAATTGGATTTCCAAATTTATTTATGTAGTATGGGTGAAGCATTGGAAAGTCAAGAACTTGCACATTTAAAAGATGAAAATGTTTCACTAAGAAAGATAAGATTAGAATGAAGATATACCGGAGCAATCTAATGTGAGAGTAGCCTCCTGATGGAAAAGATGTTGGAAGCGAGGTTGAGATAATTAGCACATTTGAAGACGAGTCACATAGAAACTCTAGTGAGAAGGTATGAGAGATTGACAATGATTGATTTGAAGAGAGATAACTACATATCAAAGAAGAATTGAGAAAAAATAATTAAACAAGACATGTCACTTCTTCAATCCACCAAAGACATAACCTTATATAGGAGAACATGAAGGTTGACGATTACAACACAGATAGTTAGTAGGTCGTTGAAGGCTTTGTCTCTTTAAGTGGTAGAACAAAATTTTAGTCTAGAGCATCTATTTGTTCCCTTCTATTGTTATTATTATTATATTGACATTATTTTATTCTTCCATTCTATTACCATTTTGTTTTACTTTGGTTATCTTTACATTTTACTTTTCTTTTAAAAATATTTTTATCATAATTTTGTATCCTTGCATTTTTTTTTAAATCTGTTTGGAAAAATGATTATCTTGAGTTGGTGGTCTATAAAAAAATAACTTTTCTGTCTCTATAAAAAATATATGTTCTCTATTTTTTTAGATTCTATTTGTAATATTATACTGAATATGTTATTGTATTTTAATAAAATAAGTAGAGATTTCCCTAATTGATTACTCTATTTCTTTCATTTCTACCCTCTCTTTTTTTTCTTTTTTCTTTTTAAAAGAGAAGTGGACCCAAAATTCCCTTTGAATGAAATTCCATTTTTTTTGGGAGATATTTTGTTTTATTTCATAGTCAATAATCACAAGGTATCTTTTGGTACCTTTTGCCAGAGACGAATCAAACTTGGCCACGCGTGCGTTAGCTATTGTCGACCGCAAATTGTAGACAGTGTGGCGGAAACCGCGGACCAATTTACCACTTTTTGGCTACACTTTCTGCTCTAACGACGCCACTCGCACCGCCAAATACAACAATTTGGCCATAAGCCTATACAGAAATGTTCGATAGGATGAAAATTGAATGAAATCAATTAGGGCCTGTTTGGAAGGACACCCTGGTAATTGGATTTGGTGTAATTGATGTAATTACACTGTCTTGTCCTGTTTGGAAGGACAAGTAATTACTTGGTCAGCAGGTAATTGGTGTAATTGGCAGGGGGTAATTACACTCTACAATTCACAGGCAGAGGCTGTGAATTGCTGATAATTACATGGTGTAATTACCACCTGATTACTTTTTCGTTTTTTTTTAATTTTTTTTTTGTTTTAATCTTTTTTACTTCTATTATTTTAATTTCTTTTTATTTTTATTTTATTTATTCTAAAAATTTGTAAAAGTCAATTTTTTTTTTATTATTATATTTCATTTTATTCTTGTTCTCAACCTTAGTTTACGTGATTTTATGTAATTTTCTCATATTATCTATTTCTTTATGCCATGTTTATTTTCTCATTAGCATAATTTTATTAGTATTCTAATTTTTAAATTAAAATAAAATTTATTGTTAAGTAAGGTGATAGACTTACGTTTTCTTTATTATGAAGAAATAAAAATAAATCATATTTATTGCTATGTTGAAATTTGTTATAAGAGTATTATGTTAATTTTTTTGTTTTGAATTTATTACTTATGTTATATTTTCAGTTTCATTTGTTTTAGTAATATTGAATTTACATTGCACGTCATTTTTTAATTAGACTTGATAGATTTTATTTTTGTCAAACATTTAATATTTAATAATTTATGATATTTTATTTATATATTACTATTCTTTTTATCAAACATGCATTTCACAATGTTCGTAGAAACTTCATACTTTTAGTTGTTACGATCAATTCAATTGAAATATATTAATTTGAAAAAATATAAATCAATTATTTTTTCATAATATTAGTTACAGTAAATATGTTTATTAATTAATATATTTTCAAAAAAGAATATATATTTTAAATATTTAATTTAATGTCATTTATAAAATTTCTTATTTGTCTAGTATAAATTTTAAATAAGTAATTTTTATTTTTAAAATTTGTTATAATTTTATGATTGCAATTGTGCATCCAAACAGAACATGTGTAATTACACTGTGGCATCCAAACAAGACATGTGTAATTACAGTGTAATTACACTGTGGCAACCAAACAGGTCAGTGTAATTACCAATTCCAATTACCTGGTGGCTTTCCAAACAGACCCTTAAGGAAAATTCATTTTAATTTGATTTTGGTTTGGATTTAAATATAAAAAAAATAATAGTATTTTATTTTATTAAATTAAACTGAAGAAAAAAATGAATTAAATAGATAAATTACATATACATAATATAATATTTATAAATTTTTTGTGTATTTTCTTGTGAGATTAATGGACTTTAGATTTTAAACTTGTTTCATAAAAGAAAGTGATGAATTCAAACTCATATATTTTTAAAAATAACTATTAGATTTTTTTGTTTTTATTTTTTGAATTTTTTCTACTTTATACACTTGATTAGAGTTTGTAAATCTGGAAATATTTTTTTCGTAATAAATTAAAGCTACCACAATAAGTTGGAAAAAGATGAACATTTCTTTTTTAATTGTAGGAGAAACACAAAAGAAAGAAATGTCAATAAGTTTCTTAAAAATCGAATAGCTCAATCAAACGAAAAGAAAACAAATTTATGGGAAGGGAAAAGGAAGTGAAAAGAGGGGAAATTGAGGATAGACAAAACGGAGCATTCTTATATTTCTTAGTTTGCGTTAAAGTATGTGATAGTATGAAGTTTGTAATTTTAAATTATTAGATACGTAATTTAGAATCATAATTTCAAATTTCAATTTTTTTTCAAAAAATATGATTTGAGACTTTAAATTGTGATTTTATATTTAGAATATAAAAATTGATCTAAAAATTTATGTTTTTGTAAATAAAAGACTCTACCATTTAAAATTTTACAAATGAAAAAGATGTATATTTAGTGTGAAGAGATTGTCTGTATTATATGAAATAATTCTATTAATGAACACTCCCTCCATTTCAAAATAAGCATCATCTTGATAAAAATTACGTCCATTAAAAAATCAATGAATAAAATGTGTAGTTTATTAAATTATCCCTATTTAACACAAATATCTCTTGAAATATGAATATATAGTTGAAAAAACATGTACTAATTTTTGTCTTGAATTCTTAAAGTAACACTTATTTTGAGACAATTTTTTTTTACTATGACGACACTTATTTTGAGACTTAAGGAGTAACTAGCTACTTTGCGATTGTTGACTAGTAGATTTTTATGAAATTATGTGTATTTAAAATTTTCTAATCAAAATCATTTATTTATATAAAAAAAACATGAAGATCTATGGTTTAATGAATATTATAATTCTAGTTCTTTGATGGATGACCCTCTCTAATAGTTGATTGTTGTCCCCAATCTAACACAACTATTTGACTATACAATTATTTTGATTACGAGAAAAAGGAGAGATGACACATTTTTTACCAACTTATGGTTAAAAATAAAAATAATTCTAGGTACACAATTATTAGATTCAACTTAAACGTATTTACGAAAATAGCAAGGAACTTGATTTTCAATAGGTCAACTTGCCATAATTATTAGATTAGGTATAACTTTCATAATCATTAGATCAATCTAATGAAACATCAAGGTAGGAGGAGGCATACTGAATTTTACTAAACTCATTAGGGATGTTTTACAATTGAACCAATTATTTCATTCCTGTTAAATCATAATTTTTGAAGTTAGAAAAATTGAAAATTTTATTTGGATATACATTTTACTTACATTTTTTTGAAGTTCTGCGAGTCCCCCAAAATCTTAAAATTGAAATACTTGAAGATTAAATTTTACTTGAATTTTTTTTGAAATTCTGTGAGTATCCAAAATTTCAAAATCTTAAACTTGAAATTATTTGAAGATTAAATTTTCAAAATCTAATCAAATTTCATGACAAACAGATATGTGAAGATAATTATTTAAAATCTAATTCAAAATCTACGATCAAATACTGCCTTAATATTCTAGTAAGAAAACATGTCATAGTTATCGAGCCATTGAACAAATGTAAAATATATTTAGATCAAAAGTTTTGGGAAAAGAAAAGACTATTAAAAGTTAAAACAAATAAACAATCTCTAAATTAGGGTAATAATTTGCAAGGACTACAGATTGGACGTGTGATTTGAAAAAAAAAAGGCTTTTACTATTTCTTGGAATGACTAAAGAGAGCATAATTAATCAAGGTAAGTAAGCCGAAAGAATCCTTAATCATTCATCTTAATGTAATTTGTCTTCATCATCTTTTATAAAAGGCAATTCCTCATTTGTCATTGAATCTTTTTACTCATTTATGCTATTACTTTACCAACTTATTATATGTAGATATTTAATGAGATTCTAAACCTATTATAGGTAAATAAAGTTATTATTTTAAAAAAATAATAAATTTAATAATAATTTTTTAAAATTCATCAATTTAAAATCTTGGATATGCCAGAGATGGAGAAAGGTAATATATATTGAATGTACATATATTGTGTGTGCACCACTTTTCCATCCCTATAGTGCGTTTGGTATGGAGAAAAATATTTTTTAATTTTTTAAATGCTTTGAAAAATATTTTTTTAGAAAAATAAGTTTCTTAAAAATGAACAAAAATAACTTCTTTAATAGAAGTAAAAAATACAAGTTGCTTTAGGTAACATTTCAAGTTTATTGGTTTTTCTCTACTCACCACATCTCACCCATCCCCATCTCAACCCCATAATATTTTGTTAAATATAAATATTTCTGAAATAATATTTTTTATATTAACTTATCAAATACTAAAAAATAAGTAGAGAGAAAATATTACCAAACATATTAAATCATCCTATTTCTAAAATTACTACTACAACTATTGGAGTAGGTGATATTTTTAACAAAAGTTTGGGTAATGAAATGAAGTGTGATGATTGCAAAGATCGCAAAAGAAATCAACCTCAAATTTAGGAATGATATATTGATGTTAACTTGATGGACTATCTTTTTCTCCTCTAATGGCCCACTACTCTTTTTTTTATAGGTCACTCAGATATGACCCCAATTGGCACTCGATTTTCCAAATAACTTAGTTTTTTTTATCTGGTGTTTGGAGCTTGTATTAGAGCATCAATAAAATTTAATTATTCTTTAAAGTATTCATTTGAAGGTGACGCTTTTAACATAGTTTTTTCATATTCATAGCTCGAATCCTATACATTTGGTTAATGACAAAATAGTTTCATTATTACACCACAACCTTGGTCAAGTAATTTGTTAAGACTTTGTCCTTACATTGCCTACCAACTAGGGGTGGGCATGGTATGATGTAGTACAATATTTGAAAGTTTTGATATCGTAATTTCGGTATTCGATTTTTAAAAAGTTATATCATTATCATATCAATTTAATTCGGTATGGTTCGATATACTGAAGTTCGATTTTGATATTTTACAGTATGGTAAATCGGTAACCATAATTTGTTTAACTTCGACTAATATATTCTCGTATAATAGAGTATTATGACTACAACAACTAAAAAAAGGTCTCAATTGTATCATACTAACACATTACACGTGTAGAAATATATATGCAAAATAAAGTACAAACAACTCCTTTTGTTAATCAATTACAATTCAAATACATTCCAATCAAAATAGAGTAGTCAAAGTTTTAACTTCTAAACTAAATATACTAATACTAGGTTGCATATTTGTTAGTATTTTAATAATGTATATGTTATTTATGTAACTATATACTTCGGTATGGTATTCGGTATTTCGATATGTTATATCTAAATACCAAATACCGTATCAAATACCAAAAAAAGTTAAAATATATATCATATACCACACCAAATACCATAATATCAAAACCACGATATTAAATTTTTTGATATAATATGATATTTCAGTATATACTATATACCATACCATGTCCAACCCTACCATCACCTGCATCTCATGCAAATAAAGACATTTTAATTAAGAGTGATTGATATGTAGGTACAAGTTTTATATAGAATTGATAATTTTTTAACCTAAAAGTATTTAATAAATTTTAAGCCTAAGAGAATTAGCATTGGCTAGACAAATTTATCCGTTTATTTTCCTTGGAAATAGAAAGGGGAGAGAATATCTTGTTCTCTTTTTTTTTACGTTATTGCATTTTTAAAATTAAGAATACATTTTTTCTTACCTTATTTTGTTGTTAGATATTCCTAAAATTAGGGACTTAATTATTTGTTTCTCTTATGTCAGCTACTGGATATTCCTAAAAATAAGGATCTATTATTTTATTTTGTTTGGAGTAAGTATTACTAGTTAAAAGATTTTTCTGTTTTACCAAAGCATTGAATTTCTTTATATATAAATATAAATTTATTAGGTGAATATGGAGCAATATATATTAATACAAATGTATATGAGTAATTTATTAGGTAATATGGACCAAAGATTATCAATACAAGCAAATGTATATAAATTTGTTAGATAAATTTATCACAAGATGTATATATATTATATGTATGCAAACCCAACTAAAAATCAATAAAATATAACTGCATTCAATAAACAATATGTGTATATTGTGTGTGTATACCACTCACGAATCCAACAGCAAAATATCTGAAAAGGGAATACAAGATATTAAAAGGAAAAACTAAGGAAATTAATACAAAAACTCACTTTCTATGGCCAAAATTTTCACAAAGCCTGCACCCTTTGCAACTTGTTAATTACTTAGCCAAAAAGGGGCAAAAAGGGATTGGAAAAAAGAGAATGGCATAAAATTGTACGATATTGTTCTTCAAATAGTCTGATCTTTAATTTTTATTTTTAAGTAGATTGATTTTTAATGTTTGATCTTTTATTCATCGAACTTATGTTTAGTGGGGAATAAGTTCTTTAAAAATTGAAGTCATTCCCGGACATAAATTAAAAAGCACCAAAAATATGAATAGAAGTGCAAATGGTGCCCAAACATAACTTACGTATATTATGATACAAAAATATGAACTTATACACTATAAAAAAATTTATTTATCATGAGGAACATAAATTAAAGAGCACCACAAAATATGACATGAGTGGAAATTAGCCGGGAAATGGTGCATTTAGGTAGACTTCTGATTTGATGGCCCGAAAGCCCAATTCCAATCAACTCGTTAAGAAATTCAATTGTCCTATGATTTCTGGTAAATGAATGTTCTAATAGCCTGTAATTATGGATATAAATTGATGTTTTAGTTCGAACACAATGAACTAAAACTTGACTAATATCAGCGGCGGAGTCAAAAATTTCAACTCGCCAGAAACCACTAGGCTACCATAAAAGTTGTTAACGGTAGCTCCGCCACTACTTGAAATTGTAGAGGATAATTTAGACCCTTTTGTACTTGATGAAACTTTTTTTTTTTTTTTTTTTGTAGTTTATGATATGTGACAAGTTAGAAAGGAATTTCATTTATAGTTGTAGAATAAAATAAAGCAACAACATGTATATACAATAAAATCTCACTAAATTAATATTGGTGATCATGAAATATTATTTATTACTCTCTATGTCCCTAATTACTTGTCCACTTTTGAATTGACACACCTATTAAGAAAACAATAATTGACATAGAGAGTTTACCGTTTTATCCCTATTAATTATGAAGTAGATGAATTAAAAACTTACGATTTTCAAGAAGTTCTATATTTTTTAAAATAATTAATTGAAGGTATAATAGGTAAAATTATGCATGTTTAGAGATACAGAGCTTAGAAGAAATTGTGGATACCATCGAAAAAAACAATGATGATGGTGAAGTTGAAGATGATACAATACCTTTGAAATCAATTACGCGTAAAGAAGCACTTATCGCATCTAGAATTCTTCACACTGGAACTTTTGGATGCAATAAGAAAAATTAGATATATTGAGTTTTTACTAGATTTAAATTTTAACAAAAAACAAACACAATATAATCATATTTTACTAAGTTGTCTTAAATATATTTGTGCTTTTAAAGAATTATTAATTTATAATATTAATGGGACCATATATTTATATAGGGTTCTTCTGAAAGTATATTCTTTTATTATCTTATCGAAATGAGTGATTTTTTCGATTGGCCCAAATATGAACAGGAGAAAAACATTATCTTAGAGAAATTATTAATTTATCAAATATTAATTTAGTGAAGTTTTACTGTATATAAACAAAATTGAGTTTTAACAACTTCTTAATAACAATATTGACCAAGGATATCCATTTTACCCAGAGTCTATAATTTTTCTTTGACAAAATCCAGCAGGTTTTGGGCTTTGGCTATTGCTGCAAACTCATCAAGTTGAGCCTCAAGATGGTTTTGGCAAACAGATTCTGGACCAAACCACTAATGACTTCCTTGTGGGCTCATTTGTCCCTGGCCATGTATAGCTTCTCCAATAGGCACCAATCATCTTAAGCACCTTAGCATGTATAAGAAACAATAGAGTCTAATAGGCTTGAATTCCAAATAACATAGTTTCGACCAACACATAATAGAAGATGAGTGAGAAAATGTGAAGTGGATAAAAACATATATTTATTGTTAAAGAAAGAGATATACATGAAAAGTTACGAAAATGTTATAAAAGAATTGTAGTTAGCCCTTAGAATATTTGTGATGTAATTTGAGGTGGAGTGGACAGAGTTAATGGTAAAGGCCTAAGGGGGACAATTCGCTCATTTATGAGCAAAGTATTCGTTTTAATGTGTTTTTACGAAGGATTCCTATTAGAATATAATGTCAAAAAAGTGTCTGTTTTGAAGCCAAACTCCATACGAGTCCACAATGATTTCCCTCTCCTCATCTTCCTTCCTCTTCTCTTTTTTTCCCTACATTTACACAAGCCTTTTCTTCTTCTTGACTCATTTCATTGCACATAATTCCCTCTTTATTTCATATTCCTCTCCCCTCTCTCTCTTTATGTTATCCTCTTTCACATCTTGACCGGCTTTTCAAGAATACATATATATATATATATGTCAATTACTTCCCCATCCAAATCCAGAAGAAATCAACACAAACCTACTTTGTTTATATAAAGTAGTAGGAGTGTGGATTGTACGGTTCAATTCGATTTTATGTATTTTAAATCTATTAAACCAATAATATAGATATAGTATCCAATCTCTTCTCCGTAACAAACCTTTCTTCTTCTCTCTTTTTCTTTTCTTTTTTTCCCCTCAAATTTACATAAATCGTTTCTTTTCCTTTTTGACTCATTTCATTGCACACGGATTCCCTCTTTATCCCAAATTCCTTCTCCTTCTCTTTCTCTGTTTCTGTTATTCTCTTTCATTTTCCTATATGTATTCATTCCTATATTATAGCTCATACTTTTACCCATCCAAACCCAAAAACAGTTCTACGCAAACCTAGTTTCTTGTTTTGTATAGCCGCCACATTTTACGGTCTTTGAGAATGAATGCATTTCTTCTTCCTGTAGTTTTACTGCAAATTTAACCAGCAATCAATCAATATGGACAAGCACCGGAGATGGACATATTCCATTACCAAGCTTGTTTTCTGGGCAACCATTTTTGCAGGTACCCTTCTTTTCTTATGTTTCCGTTCTTCTCCTCCATCTCATTCTGCAACTATGAAATGGGGTAGTAGTAATAATACCCCACAATGGGACAAGCGTGTCAGATTATCTGCCCGTTCACGTTCCGGTCATTTATCCGTTCTTGTTACCGGCGCCGCCGGTTTCGTTGGGTCTCATGTCTCCGCCGCACTCAAACGCCGTGGTGATGGCGTTGTTGGATTAGATAATTTCAACAGTTATTATGACCCATCGTTGAAAAGGGCCCGTCAGAAATTGTTGGAACAGAAAGGGGTTTTCGTCATTGAAGGTGATATCAATGACGAAAAGCTTCTGAAAAAGCTTTTCGACATTGTTGAATTTACCCATGTAATGCACTTAGCTGCACAGGCCGGCGTTCGTTACGCAATGAAGAATCCTGGTTCTTACATCCATAGCAACATTGCAGGCCTCGTTACCCTTTTCGAGGCCTGCAAATCCGCTAACCCACAACCTTCAATTGTTTGGGCATCATCCAGCTCTGTTTATGGGCTCAATTCCAAAGTACCCTTCTCAGAAAAAGATCAAACGGATCAACCAGCGAGTCTATACGCCGCCACAAAGAAAGCCGGTGAAGAAATTGCACATACGTACAATCACATCTACGGTCTTTCCATTACAGGATTAAGATTCTTCACTGTTTATGGACCTTGGGGTCGGCCAGATATGGCGTATTTCTTCTTCACAAAGAACATACTAAAAGGAAACCCCATTTCAGTATTTCAAGGTTCAAACAACAAAAGTGTAGCTAGAGATTTTACCTACATTGATGATATAGTGAAAGGGTGTTTAGGGGCTTTGGATACAGCAGAGAAGAGCACAGGAAGTGGAGGAAAGAAGAAGAAGAATGCACAATTAAGAGTGTTTAATTTGGGGAATACTTCACCAGTTCCAGTAACAAAGCTAGTTAGCATATTGGAGAAACTACTCAAGGTAAAGGCTAAAAGAAATGTGTTGCCATTGCCAAGAAATGGAGATGTGATGTTTACTCATGCTAATATCAGTTATGCTCAGAAGGAATTTGGATACAAACCCACTACAGATTTGCAGATGGGGTTGCAGAAATTTGTTAATTGGTATCTTGATTACTATTCAGTAAGTGAAAAGAAGTATTATTGATCAAGTATATGGTGTTCCATGTGACGCTTGTATAGGCATTTGAATTTTTTTAGTCTCTTTTTTTCTTGGATTAGTTGTATTGATTACTTGCAGTTACGCGGATTTATTATGCTAATGATCTCACACATAGTGTTAATGAGTTGAGGTTCTATCCTTTTATTGCTCTTTATATGATTGTGCTATTTGGAGGCATGTGTAGTCTCATGATTTGTTTGTATAAATTCTTAGTCTTTTTGTTCCTTTTGTGGGGTAAGAAATTCACTTCTTGGTAGATGATAAGTTGTGTCAATATACAGCTTGGTCACAATTGAATTTGGATTCTTCTCAATCAAAACCCAATAGATGTTTGTTGTTTAGTTATTTTATTATAGCAGATAAATGCCTTGATCACATTCTTTTTGCAGCAAAATATCACCAAATCAGCCAAGCATCACTTGGATGTTAATGAAAACCTGACAATGGCTCATCTGGCTGGACTACACAAAAATCGCAATTACTATTTTAGTGCTCAAGTATGCTATTTGTGGTCTTCACCCAAAAGAAAAAAACAAGTGTACTGAATTTTATGCATTTTGGCAAATGAAGCACATCAACTATTAGAAGGGCCCGGGTTCATTTAACATGTGCAATATAAAGTATAGTATTTACTGAAAATGATCTCCTTGAGATTTCTCATTGAATTTTAAGTTAGTTACGCACTCGCAGTGTAATAGTCAGATTATTGTTGGAAAACATTTTGAAGATAGAAGAGGGAACAACTGAGAGAAGCTTGAGTCCATGCAACTGTCAGGCACTTGAAGCATGAGAACTAGAGCGCTACAAAGTTGTGCTCTCGTTCACTGCTTCTCTGGGCGAGATACTGAAAAAGTTTAACTTAATTTTGTGTGTACAAGCAAGTATCCCCAGAAACTTTAAGGTCATCATAACTCAGGTTACAAACAGAGGAACATCACAATACAGGAAAAAACCAAGAGAAGGTACCTACAACTGAGCTATATCATCTCAGCTCGCATTAATCATGGATCACTATTTGTGACGTAATAAAACTACTAGTTCCTGTATAGAATTCTAATCATTTTCGCAAAAACTCTGTTCATCCAAATCAGCAAGTAGCACAGGAACATCTGAATCTGAAATGAGAAAAGCTCGACCAGGTTGACACACTTTAAGGTAATCTTGACTAGGAATGGTGATGGCCATTTTTGCTGTCACTGTCCATTTCCTCCGCATCTTCAAACCTTTGATCATTAATCTGAAGCTGCAGTTCAAAAAGCACGTCTCAATTTTCATGCAACAAATAGGCAATAAATGACGGAAGTTCCATGTGAAATAACTGAAGCAGAAAGCCTGATGCTCACATCTCTACCTACTTTTACATGCACACTTCAACCATCACCTCTTCACCCCCCACCAAAAATAACAACCCCCGAAAAAAAGAATTACAGATCTCATAAATGAGGTGTTATAAAAGGAACCTTTCACATGCCACTGCTCTAATGAGGTTGCACATGCAATTATCAACAATAGTTTATATCAGTTTAAAAACATGATAGACAAAAGTCCACAGAGAGGAGTTCTAAATGCTTCACAGTGCTTGTAGAAAACATACCAAAGAACCAATTGACAAATGACAGTGAGGGAACCTAGTGAAAAGTATCATCCACCTCCAACCTTGAGGTTGCCATCATTGTAGACTCCTGGGCTTAGGTGCATGGGTTTATCGTTTACCATTACAGGTGATTCAGCCTCCGTTTCATATACCATGCATGGACACAGAAATTCAGGTAAAGAGTCCTAAAACTCTCTACAACTTATCTCCACAGAAGGAAATATTGAAGAAGGATGACAATGCAGATTATTCATATGGAGAAATACACATAGTCAGGCTCTGAAACTTGACGTTGTGTTGTTGAATATGTACTACAAATTAATCTACGATTCCCAAATATGTAAAGACTGACTATGCGCTTATTACTTTAAAAATTAGTACTGAATTTGTTCTAATTCACCTCCATTTGGCTACCCAGCCCCAACACCTACCAAACGAGCCAAAGGGAAGGCAACGAACAAGATCAATCACAATTCTGAATTTCAAGTGTCAAATCAAATCTACAATCACAGGCCTACCTGAAGTACATTATGAGCCAAGTCGTGATCCCCATTTGAACGACCAATCGGATGTGTAGAATTTTGAGAAATCATCCATTCAGAATCTTCTTCTTAAGTTAGACCAGAAAGAATAGAAGTTAGTTGAGAAAACGAGAATTGGTTTCAATTAAAAAACAGCCAATGGCTATCAATTCTTACCAGCTTCCTGATTTTCCAGTTGATCTGCGCTGAAGATCCAATTATGTTCTTCCTCCTCCTCTACGGAAAGCAACACCAGATTTTAGTAAAGTAGAAACAAAACATGGGCAGAAAAATGCGAGCAGAAATGTGTTAATGAGTATGTTCCAAAGAAGAAGAAAACTACCTTCAATTGGTTCAGGATTAAGCTCAGCACAATCACAAAAGATCTGGAAGAGAGTATCCACTGTCGACATAGAGCATACAAAGCAAACTTTTATCTTTAGGAGCTAAAGTAGCAGAAAGTATTTATCCTATATGAAAAACAATGAACAAGAATGAAGCACCTTGATTAGGATCTGATGGCACAAGTCTCAACTCAGTGATCCTTGATAAATCTGATGACACATCACCCTCATCACTGGAACCTTCTGATTCGCCATCCTCCACTCCATTGTCAATCTTCATGAATGAAAGCAAGAGATATCTTTTATTTTCACACCCGTTAAAGTAAAACATATTTCACATTTGTGAAATACAAACAAATGTTTAACCAAAACTCAGGATTCCCTTCAGGGAGAAAACAGAGAGAGAGAGATCATCTGAAATATTAAACAAGCCTCAAAGAAAATAATTTCTCTACCAGAGACTCATTAATTATAAAGCCAGAAATTTATTGTAACAGAACAGACATGCATAATCATGCAACTAATCCATCTGGTTCAACCATACATGATTTATCCAGCTTCAGAGAATAGATTGCATACACTACACAATCCTAACATAATAAACTACAGAAATTGCATTTCATAATGCCATGGATATCCAACTATATATTAACATGTCAGGTCGTTTACTGGATTGCATACACTACACAATCCTAACATAATAAATTACAGAAATTGCATTTTATAATGTCATGGATATCCAACTATATATTAACCATGTCAGATAGTTTACTGGCAAATGAAAAAATAAAGAAAATAGTTGGATGATCTCCTCCAAGCTTCAATTAAACAGGAAATACTACAAATGATTATAAAAAAAAAAAGCTAAACAGGATGAATTGTCCTATTGAATATGTAGTGGAGTTGTGTACCGTTCTACACCTGTCGATAGCATTAACAGAGAGCTCTAATAGATTTAGCCTCAGAAATATTGAAGGTCAGGTCAGTCCTCATTATTTTTCTTCTCCCCTTGCAAGTTCATCTAAGACTGACAATTGACCCAAGACTGAAGAAACTTTTAACCAATCCATAGTTCGTTAAATAACCATAAGATACTGTGAACTAGTATTGGCTGAGACTTCAGTTGAATTATTAGTAAACATAATTCTAAGACGTGGAATCCAGAATCATTAAAGACCCAAGAGTTTCTAATTTGTCAAATGCTTAGATAGAAAAATAAGCCCAGCTTGGGAGATTGAAGAATACAAAGATACCATAAACATTAGTAGTCGCACTATACTGCTAGTGGACAAGAATCTATGTCACCAATTGCAGATTTTAATGTAGTCAATGACTAATTGTTGACACCCAATTTTTTCTCTCCCTTCGGAACATCTTTTTTTTTTTTTTTTGACGCAAACTGTCATTTACTTGATTCGCATGGAACTTTGCAAAATACAGATTCACAGTATCTTATCAAACCAAATATAAGGAACAATAACTTAAAACCACACTTAACAGTAAGGAACTTCTCACCTAAACGATATTAAAGAACTAATCTATAAAGGCATAAACCTTAGGCCTAATTCAGAGTTATCAAGCTAATAACGGTCACCACCGCCATATCCACCACCTTCACGTCGGCCACCTCCTCCGTAGCCACCGCCTTCACGGCGTCTGCCACCACCACCACCTCCACTTCCGCGGGCCTGAGCTTCGTTAACAGTGATGTTAGCTCCTGACCGTTCTCCCTTCGGAACATCTTTTTGGGCTTCTTATTCATTAAAATGAATTAAATACAGATTTACTAATATTATATTGATATTTGAATCAACTTTATTTGTTAGCTAGTGTTACTGCCAAAATCACGTCATTATCATCCCTATGTTTGCTTTTAAACTAATTATTTACACTGCCAAAACATAAATATATATTCTAATTTTTTTAAATATTTATAATATTTTGTAATGTTGTTTCTGATTTTTATAACACCATATTTTTGCTAGATATCATCGAATCCATACATACTAATTATTGCCTTGAACATTAAAATATCTTCTTGGATACTGAGAGGTTGTTTGGTAGGATGCATTAGAAAAAACAATACATGCATCAACTTTGTGTACTACTATACTTTGTTTGGTACACTTTTTCAATCTATGTATAACTAATCCAATGGTGTTATGCTATGTATAACTAATACATGGAAAACATTAGCAATGCAAGTGATTTTAATACATGCATTAGGATGGTTAAAGACACAATTACCCCTCAAAGTCTTTTTCACATCCTTTCCACGGTACGTATGGAGTATATTTTGTAAATAAATCTTCTTTAAAAATTCGGAAAAGGGCCTAAAATACCCTCGAACTATTGGAAATGGTACAAAATTACCCTCCTTCCACCTATTGGGTCTCAAATACCCTTCAATACCTTTGGGCTCCATATTACCCTTCTTTTTAACATTTTTCAATTTAAATCCAATTAATAAATTCATTAATGACATGGCAATCATCTATTGGTCACTCTATAATTAACCTAAACTAATTTAAAAATCCACTAATTCCCAAATGAAATTGACCCGCCCCAATCTATTTGACCCATCAGCCCCAAATTAACTGCTAACTTACGCCTTTTCCATCCCTTTCTCCAAGTGTGGCCTGTGTTATCACTGCCTTTTTCTCTGGCGAAAATTCAACTATTGGTTCCATTCTTTATTTCTTTTGCTTACATTTCATCTCTTTCTATTTTCTATTCTCCAAAACCTAGTTTCGTCTTCTTCTTTTTTCTTGTTTGGTAATTTCATACTTTGAATATTGTAATTCTCTGTGCTTTTTGCTCACTGAGAAAAAAACAATTCAGTTGATTTTTTTGATTTCTTATTGCTTTTAATTATAGCTCAGAATTTTCAGATTGTGTACTTGACCAACTTTTAAGTATGAAATAGGAATGTATAAAGTCCACAAAGATGAGATTTTTATCATGGAATTTTGTGACTTTTCGGTTGTGAATCAAAGTTCTCGAATTATTCAAACAATTTATTTATATTTTATTCCAAAAACGACATATCTAAAATTCAATTTCTTATGAGAAAATTATGTTTCTTCCATCAATTTCTCGCAAATTTACGGATACTAATATAGTCGATAAGTCAATTTTTTTACTCAAGATGATGGTACATTTATTCAGCACGTCTTCAATATCAGCTGAAGAATTCTTGAGTCACTTGCTGAAAAATAAAAATGGGTCTTGGTATGGAGAGAACTGATGCTTGATGTTTTGATGAAGTATTAGAGAAATGTGATGTTGATGATCTCCAAATGGGTCTGAGATTCTTCATTTGAGTTGGTCTTCGGGGCAGGTTTTATTTGATTTGGGCAGGTTGATTTGACTTGAATGGGTTGAATATTTTTAAATTAGTTTAGGTTAATTATAGGGTGACCAATAGATGATTGACACGTCATTAATGAATTTAGTAATTAAATTAAAATTGAGGACCGTTAAAAATAAGGGTAATATGGAGCCCAAAGGTAGATGTGAGGGGTATTTGAGGGCTAATAGGTGGAAGGAGGGTAATTTTGCACCATTTCTAATAGTTTGAGGGTATTTTAAGCCCTTTTCCGTTAAAAATTTTATGCGATGCATGTTATTTTCAATACACCATACCAAACATGGCATAAGAAATAATCTCAAGCATAACTAATACACCATATTCAACACTTTCTTATACACCCAAAACAAACGACCCCTAAATGTTTTAAACATACTCATTGCATTTTACTATCATTTTTTTTCAAGTAATTTATATTATTACTACGCAGCTATTATAAAATCATTATTGTATGTAACATAAAAAACAAACTAAAATATCCATTTAAAGCATTTAGGAAACTGGAGAAGTCCAAAAGAAAAAAAAGGAGGCAACAAAATGGCCTTAATTCCGAACACAATCCAAAACATCTTCAAGCCCAATTGATTCTAGATTTACCTTTGACTAATTAGAGTTTCGATTCCTTCCCCACAAAAGATTGTGGTGTTTTTCCTAAAATATCATTTCTTTCCATAAGTTCTCTCTATCTGCCATGGCAGGAAAAATACAAGTCTTGGCTTCATCATTTAGGTGAAAATCTGGCAACCACCATTGTCAGATCAGAATGGCTCTTTAAGTCGATTAATTTTCAAAAGGACTCCTATTTTGGTCCCCACAAAATCATCTATAGAACACCCCAAGTAGGATTTCGTTATAATATGAGGTTATAGGCAAAATTGACTTATACTAATATGTCACGATAACTTATTGAATTCCAGATGAACCCTGCATGCGTCCTTCTAGTGCATCCCATCAAGCTAGAGATGGGGCATAGAAGGCAATGAAGAGAGAGTGCAGCCTTCGCTGAGAAAAAAGACCCTCGCCAACGACCTCTAACTCCACCATAGCACCACCTCTCCTCCACCCTTTGTTGTCCTTCACTTATCGAGAACCATCAAAGAGTCACCGCTGCATTCTCGTCTTGAACTACCTTCCACCATCTTTCCTTATAAAATACAAACAAACAAAAAAATCCCCTTCATACATCATCCATCCAACCATCACTGTTTGTATTAGCCATCCTCCAAATTTTGATACTTCTGTTGATGATAGTTTAAGGCCACCATTCTTCAACTCCTCACCCAAAAATAACAATGGAAGAGAACTGTCTGGCTTATGTAAAAGACATACACCGATAGATATGGCAAACACTTCAATAGTTAATGTCCTATCAATGGCGCACACAACTACCACCAGATAACACCAATGACCTAGTACTTATAGCCAAATTAGCGCCATATCTGCCTCACACACTTGAAACTATAACCATCACTCAAAGCATAACCCAGATTGGAATTCTAAAAGGTTCCAAACATATTTATATACAACATTCTGTTATAAGGAACTCTGATGCATTGTAGCCATTTGAATGGTGAAACAAGTAAGAAGGCCCAAACTAGTTTGCCTGTTAGTTTGAACCTCAAAATCCTAATGTACTGGATTGGAAACATACATTCCCACTGAGATAAGAAATGGACCTAGGGCCTAACTCGACTTAAAAAGCTAGTTCATGGAGGGTTGTCCATGACCATATAAGAATTTTTTTCATTCCAACCAATGTGGGACAATCTAACACATAGCCCCCACTTCCCACGTTGAGGCCTGCCAAGTGAAGCATGGATAACATAACATTGGAGTTCAACATTGAAAAAACACAACAAGAAGAATGGGCTTGGCTCTGATACCATAATAAGGAAATGGACTTTGGGGTAACTCAATCTCACAAGTTAGCTCATGAGGAGAGGATTGTCCAAAACAATATAAGGAGGTCATTTCACATTTTTTTCAACCAATGTGTGACAATTTAAAAGGCTTTAACTTCTTCCCATCCTTAAATATTTCCCAAAAAACTTTTGGAACTTCACCCTTCGGGGTGGCCCAGTGGTTTGAGGTTTGAGCTTGGGACTTCCATGTTGGAGGTCTCAAGTTCGAAACCCCTTGCCAGCGAAAGCAAGGGGTTTGCCTTCTGGGTCGAGCTCGTCGCACCAGGCTTGCCTAGTGCAGTTTACCTCTCTTATGTGGTTTGCGAGCTATTGCATAGGAGCGGGAGTTTTACTCTGTGCGCACCCAAAGGGTAGAGGCTGCGGGTTTCCCTTGTCATAAAAAAAAAAAAAAAAACTTTTGGAACTTCTACACTATGTTACCAACACTACTGACCAGCACCTCTGTAATAATCAAGAACGTTTGCAAGCTCAATTCGTAAATGTAAGCTTTTAGGAATCCCAATCATACACATCTGTTTGTAAAAACACGAAGATAAATCATTTATTCAGGAAATGAGTTATTCGTGATGTAGATTGTATATTTACTGCAAGATCATACAGTCCATCAATACGTTTTAACCCTCTATAACATCTCACAGGTCCTAACATCCAATAACAGATAGCAACAGAAGAGCCACTAAATAATCAAATAAATCTCATAACATAAGAAGAGAGAAGAAAACAGCATTGACCTTAGAAACACCTAGGACAAGCTAAACAAAATGAGCCATATACAATCCTTTATGTACCCTACAACAAATGAGTGCCAGATATTGTGTGTTTCTATGTCTAATTATGCTGGAAATTTTAGGCAAATCTTCTAGGTCTTACTGGAAATGATAGCTATGGTAGCAAGAGTCAAGAGTGAGAAAGCTTTCCAGACAGATTATATATGAAGGGGATAAAAAGATAGATAGAAACACATTTAAATAATCAAAATGCAGCGTATTTCTTATAACTTTTTAGTACTATCAGTTCCATTTCATTACCAGTAGTCCTTCAAATTTCATCACAAATTAATCCAAATAGAGGCAGGTTAAACAAATTGATTATACAACGAAAAGTAAAAATAGACTCTACAAAATCAATAGTGTTATAAGTTGAAACTTTTTAATTTCACATATTCACCTTCAGTTCTGTTTTGCTCTCTTGCTGGTATAAGTAAAACCCTAGAACTTTAATTCAGGAGGAAAATGTAACAAAGAGATTGTACCTGAGCATATATACAAGGATCCCGATAAGCCTCGGGGTCTCTAGAGACCGCATGAAGTGAAACAGACAAGAAATCAACTGCATAACCTTTACTCCTATCAGTATCGCTTAGCCACACCACTTGCCTGGTGATATTTAACGAATTACAAAACTAAAACTCAACTACTGATTACGAAACAAACAATATATATAAACACAAACAAAAGTAAATTGAAGGTCTAGATGTTACTTGGAGGTGATATAGAGAGTGCCAGGTGACTCAGGAGGGCGGCTGCCGAGGACTACGGCAGTTCCAGGCAGAACATGCATGAGTTCCTCGCCGTTGTCGGTGTCGAGGAATGGCTGCCCGACTCCGTCACCGGTTCTTTCAGCGACGAACTTCAAGCCTGACATATTTTCCGGCTAATTGCTGTTGCTTAGCTTAGCAAAAAGAGTAGTCTAGGGTTTTAGTTTAGGTTGGGCGCCAAAATTAACTTCGACAGCATTTTACACCCGTAAGAAGCTTCTGGACTCTTAGTCCCCTCTTGACCAAAGTCAAAATCATTAGTTTTTTTTTCTTTTTTCTTTTTGTCCTTTTTGATACATTTGAACAAGAAAAAATCACACTATCAATAGTTTAGGTAAGTTTTTGAAACTTCTCTCTAAAACTAATAATAAAGAATAATTTTTTTATTAATTTAACGAAAAAGGGATGAAATGTGTTTAATTTATGTACAACTAAATTGTAACACCCCGACTTTTCGAAACGTATAAATTGACTCATATCTTCGTGGAAAGACCAGGAAGGTGGGTAATAAATTAAGAATGACGTGTTATGTGATATTTTAAGTGTTCAAGTGTTGTATCTCAAGTTTTGAAGTTAGGTAAGTGGCAAAATAAAAGTTGGCGAAAGTTACCGTAAATTCCTTTTTAAAGATTTGTCTGAAATTTGGGTCAAATGTCTCAGACGTTTTCTCCCAATCTATTAAGAGTTATGGTTCCCACGACCTATCGAATCGAAGGTCTACGAGTCTAGTTTCCAACGCATCAAACCGTTCGTTCATACGACTTCAGAATAGAGAGATATTTGCGTTTTTGTGGGACTGCGCAAGCAGGCACGTGAGGTGGGGCCCTAAGTCGGTGGAATGTTACATATATCTTCTTCTTCGACCTTTTTATTCATTTTAAAGCTAAAAACCAGAGAAATTAGAGAAACCCATTTCTAGGATCAAGTGAAGTATAGATTTTCTCGACTTAAGTCCTTGACGAAAGTTGTTCTACGCGTTGGGCTCATCATCGTGGTATAATTTGTTTTATCGATTGCGTAGCATATCACACTTTAGTGTTGGGACAGCAAGGGTTTGAACATATTTGAAGGTTTTGAGGCGTATTACGAATCTAAGATCGAGGTAAGACCCTTTTTTCATCGACTTTAGCTTTTATAAGCAGCAAATATCAATTTGTGACGGAAATACATATATTTTATCATATTGTCTTGGTATCTTTTATTTTGTGTGTTGATTATGGTCCTACCTTGTTGTAGTATCGAGGGAGTTATGAGT
>JAJOOS010081745.1:0-18500 GCA_029582725.1 Solanum chiquidenum | reverse complement strand
CCGTGAATGGACTTACGGTCCGTAGATGACCTCCGTGAATGCCTTTTTCTGCATTTGGTTCAGCTATCTCTAAACTTCCGCGCCTGAACACCTTTCCTGCAAAACATGATAAAACACATAAAAACCAATATAAAAAGGCCCTAGACACACACAACTTGTAAGTGAAACGTATTAGAAATATCGTAAAATCACGGTATGTGACAATACTTGAGTCAAAATAGGGTCACAGCCCCAAAATAACATAATCCAAAAGTAGAAGTACAAGAATGAAACTACAATGATAGTATTCCTCCTCGAATCATGAGGATTCACCAAACTAGCAAGGATAATGATCAATTCCAAGATCTAGCCACAATGGGAACCACCTTGAGAATCGTACCCTTCACTTAGGAAAAATGTAGGAAAATATGGGTTAGTACAAAGTGCACTAAGTATGATAGTCATGCATAAAAACCTTGAAATCACTCTAAAAATGGACGTTTTAATTGAATGCATGCAATTTACTAAGTTAAAGCACCATTTTTTAAGATAATGGCAAAGCATAAATCATAAGCATAATCAACTCATAGGTCTTCATATCATAATAGGAACATACCATAAACACCCTCAAAGCATACTTGTGCAATACATGAATAAGATCCCATAATCCTACCCATACAAAGCAAAACTTCTTGAGTATCTATTGTTCATAATTCATATTCTTCTTCATACTATCATAGGAGGGAATAAACCTTAACCGACATAGACCATGTGAGCTAACATGGAATCTGGTGTCTACCCCACACCGTAAAGGGGTTGTTCTACTTGCCTAAGGTATAACCATACACTTAGCTTAGGTGGATCCATTAGCTAAAGATCTATGAGGGAACATAGTTTATGGGATAATGGGATTGCTCCTAGAAAACCCGACCTTTAATAATGTGAGGGCTTCCATCCCAACAGATTGTTCCTAGAAACCCGGCCTCTACTAACGTGAGGGCTTCCATCTCATAGCACTATCCACTCGGTGCTAAGCATAATTTCCATTGAGTTCATATCAAGTCTTGACTTAAGTTCACAATTATGGAAGAATGTCTTGAGACTCAATCCAACATAACTCATACTAAAGCTCATAGATTCGATAGGTGAGATTAGTCTTCCAACCTTAGAATCAATACATGTGACAATGCAAACATTTCACATCATATAACAGTTATAGATAATTGTGTACATGAGGATAACTTCCAACAACACAACAACTATATCATAATCATAATCACTTTACTCTCAAAGTGTTCATAAATCATATACATAAATCTCATAATCATGCATAATTCTCATACTTTGCCCTTCAAGGACCATAGATCACATTCCATCAACATATCTAGAATTACTACACTAGACATGGATATTAACATAATTCAGTTAACTCAACTACTACTAGCATAATTTCATAATATTCTTCTATAAGCAAAAAACCCACATCACAAGTTCAAAATTGGGGAATATGGGGTTTCATGGGTTCTTGAGGTAATTCAACATAAAACTGTAGTAAATCATCAATTTATACATAATTTATCATCAATCAATCATTAGAAACATTTTTTAAAAGAACCCATGAGATTGAAATCAAATCCTAACTTTTGGGGAATCACTAGTTTTGAAATTGAATTTTGAGGGACTCCATGGATGAAGGCTATCCATGGATAAAGGACTACAATACCTTAACAATAGAATCCAATGAATTTGGTGAGAAAATCTTGATTGTTGAACCCTATCTCCACCTTCTTCCTTCTTCTTCTACCTTGAAGTTCTAGAGAGAGAATTTTTCTTTGGAGAGGACGAAGTTTTGGGTTTTCTTTTGATTCTAGGGAAAATGACTTAATTGGGGAAATTTTGAGTCTAAGAATCTTATATACTTTACTAGGGAAAAATTAAAACAATGTTGTATTGATTTAGGGAAAATAACAAAAGACCCCTAAAACTTCCACTTAAAAGTTGTAGATCTGTACGTTTTAGCTCCCCAAGGGCACTTGGCGACTCGCCAAGTGGTCCCTTGGTACGCCAAAATTTCCAGTGGCCACACTATGGAGGCAGACAACTGGGCGATGAGGGGGAGACATTGGCTAATTCGCCAACCAGGTTGGTGAGCCCCGACCTAGCTCACCCAATTTTCCAGAATCTTGGGCCCCCTAGGCAGTCCAATGGGCAACTCTAGCTCCACTTGGCTAATCGCCAAGTCACATTGGCGATGGTACTGCCCATCGCCAAGTGGATCAAGGACACCTCAATGTTTTCCTTCGACTAGTTCCAATGAATGATAGGCCCTTGCCCATTTTCCTTGACGTCCTCATGTTAGCTCTAGTTTAGCCTAAAGACTTTTCGGGGGTGTTACAACTTCCATATAGTATCCCGGAACTCAACATTTGTGTCCTCCCCTTAGGGTTGCACTTCCGGTGCATTGGGTACCCCTTGATCCTCAGCATTCCTCCTAGCAGGATGACCTCGGAAAACTCTTCGTGGAAGCATGATCTGAAAGATACGCGCAAGTACTAATTATAAAGAAACTTTTATAGAGATGAACCCTATCGCACGAAAAGAGTATGAAAAAAGTGAGATAGTTCATAAATGTCACAGCTCCTAATTATAGATATGTCATGCTTCACACCGATAACTAGGACTCTACATACACGACTTCATAGACACCCTAGGACTCTCGAACTCTGTGCTCTGATACCATGTTTGTCACGCCCCAGGCCTATACCCTAGGTGTGATGGGCACTCGAGAATCATTGTTGGCCCCAAGCGAACCCTTGGCCTGGCTCAACTCTCAATAGAAGACTAACTCATCAATAATTGGTCTCAAAAGAAAGCTTTAAATCAAAAGTCTCAAATACTTAAACTCAGAATATTTATAAATAAACATTCAACTAGCCAAAGAGGCAACTCAAGTCTCAAAATAAATAATGGAAATGAAAAGACTCATGAACTACTGTCTATCTATCTATCTATGAAGCCTCTAATACTATGAGGGATGTCGGGACAAGACCCCCGATCATCCTAACAAAACTTAAATAACATGACAGAAATAACTGAGGGATCCTCCGAAAGCAAGGAGGCTCACCAAACAAATCTGGAACTCGGTTGGATCAACGAAAAGCTGGTTGATAATCCTGGTTACCTGTATCTGCGTCATTTTATGATACAGGAAAAATGGCGTAAGTACATTGAATGTACGAGCATGGGAGGGGAAATCTAAAACATGACATAAGCTTGAACTAGAACTAAAGGAACAAGTTACCTAATCTCAAATCAACTCAACCTCATTTCAATATAAAGCAATAACAACAATGTAGTATAAAGAAAAGCTTCAAAGCAGTAGATAACAACTCAATGTATTATAAAATACAATATAAACATTGTTTGTATGCAAAAATACAAAGTAATCTTTGTTTTGGAGATTCTCTAAACGACAACCATCACTATGAGTTATGTGATGATACAACGTCTAGCCCACACTGCCAGAACTGTCCTATACTTTGCCGAGGTATAGAACTCCTTAACTATGTGGATCCACTAGTCTATGCTTAAAAGCAATAAGGAATCATCTAAAAAGTATAACCCTTTCTAGCCACGTTGGCTACATCATTTATGGGGGGCTGTGAGTTGTTAGAACTCTTCCTCATATTGGTGCTCAATACTACTCCCAAAATATAATTAGCTCATATGTTTTAAATAAAACATTTCCTCTTCCTCAACTTTGAGATTATTACTCAAAAGGTTTCTCTAAGAAGAGATAGTACTCAAAACTGCTTATGAACTCTTTTGGAAATCGGTGTTTCCTCTCATCGTAAATGTAAAAACATTTGCTCTTGGGAATACTTAGTTTCCATATATCATTATAAAGAAAATGAACTCAACTCTACTCTTCCTAAACTCAGTGCTCAAGTCTTTAAAACAATTTGTAAAAGACTTTTTAAATGACACGAAGAACTCTCAAAACTTGATTCTTAACTCTACTATGAATTTGGATTATGAATTGATGGTTATGATTCATGTTATGAATGTTTTCTAGATATTTAGTAGTTTAGAGTAGTTAGAATCAAATGGGAGCAAATGTACCCGTTGAAAGAACTCAGACGGGCTAAACGACGGAGAACATGTTGGGGCAGGCGACCCTGGCGCACTGAGTGGCGTGGGGCGCTAGCACCTAAACTACAGAGAACTATTCTTGGCGCACTGCTGGCTCGGTTCACCAGCCACCCTTGGCGCATCAGTGGCGTGTTGCCCCAAGCACCGCCTAGAAAACCCAACAAATTTTCCTCTTCGAATTTTAGCCATAATTCACCTAGAATCGAATGGTTTCTTCCAAACACTCTTAGATTCGAATTCCCAACATAAGTACACAAAAATCTACTTAAAACAACCCTCAAACTATTAATACTCATCTCAAGAATTCATCAAAAACTCCAACAATCAAGATTAAGAATGGAATTCCAAGAAAATTCAACAAGAACTCAAATCCTCAATCTTTTAAACGAAATTGCATTAAACTAACATGATTGGCATATGGGTGAACGAACCCAACACTATGAGAACTCACATATCTCTTAGGGATCAAACCCTTGGCGAAATTTCGCAACAAAACTTCAAGAACTTAATGAACGCCTTGAATCTTTCCTCCTTTCTCCTCTTTTCTCTTCTTGAACTCTTTTCTAAAATCCTAGCGTAATTTAGGATTGTAAAATCTGAACCAAATCAGTTTAGAACCCTAAATATTACCAAAATTCATTTTAATCTGATTGGTTAAGGGAAAGACCAAAATGCCCCTCATATTTTTAGGTAACTTTTCTTAATTGGACAGCCTGACTGCAAACGGGCATATCTCCCTCATACGAGCTCTAAAATTAGCAAACTCGGTGGTGTTGAAAAGAGAATTCCAACACCTTTCATTTGATATGTTATGGGCCACCTAAGTCATCCTATGCTGAAAGTTATGGTCGTTTGAAGTTGACCCAAAACTCACAACTTAAGCATAACTTGAAAAAATTTAGATTTGACTCCGTTCAAATTAGCTCTTTCTAAATTTAGTCCTTTCAAATACCGAGGTGTTAAACAAATCCTACCTCTGATCCTCAAGACACCATCAGAATCAAAGACAGCCTCATTGGCTTCCCCTCTCAACACTTTGTCTCGAATGATACATTACTTCTCATTATCAAATTGGTGATGGATATACTCGATTAAAGAAGATAGATCCTCAATAAAAGCAATCATTCCATCATTCTCCTCTGAAATCTACATCTAGACAAGACTAAGCGCGACAAGACTCCCCATACTGAAGTCTTCCTACTCAAAGCATGAGCCACCACATGGCCTTCCCCGGATGATATAGAATGGTCATGTCATAGTGCTTCAACAACTCAAGCCATCTACACTGCCTCAAGTTCATGTCCCTCTAACTGAAGATGTACTGAAGACTCCGATGATCAGTGAAGATCTCACAATGCACCCCATACAAATAGTGATGCCATAACATAAGTACAAAGACCAGGGCGCCAACTCCCAAACATGAGTAGGGTAGTTTTTCTCATGTGTCTTCAACTGCTTAGATGCATAAGAGATCAGCTTCCGTTTATGCATCATTACACACCCTAATCCAACTCCTAAAACATCACAATACACAGTAAAGTCCACACCTTCCTCTGGTAGATTCAATACATGAGCCGAAGTTAACAAGGTCTTTGAGAGCTCTCCCCACACTCATCGGACCAATGAAAACCCACACCCTGTTGAGTCAATCTGATCAATGGAGCGCAACAGTAGAGAAACTCTGAACAAATCTTCGGTAATTGCCTGCAAATCCAACAAAACTATAAATCTCGGTAGGAGAAGTAGGTCGCGTCCAACCTCTAACTACCTCAATCTTGGTCGGATCTACTCTAATACCTTCCTTGGAAACCACGTGTCCCAAGAATGCCACATAATTAAGCCATAACTAGCACTTTGAGAACTTGGCATACAACTTCTCTTCCCTCAACCTCTGAAGTACAATCCTCAAGAGTCGGATATGGTCCTCCTTGGTCCTGGAGTAAACCAAAATATCATTGATGAAGACAATCACAAAAGAATCAAGGTATGGTCAAAACACCCCATTCATCAACTCCATGCATGTTGCAAAGACGTTAGTCAACCCAAAGGACATCAATAGGAATTCATAATGCCCATACAGAGTTTGAAAAGTTGTCTTAGGGATATTTGATGCCCTAATATTCAACTGATGATACTCGGATCTCAAATCAATCTTAGAGAACAACGATGCTCCCTGTAGCTAATCAAATAAGTCATCGCAACACGCAAGAGGATACTTATTCTTCACTGTTACCTTGTTGAATTGTCTGCAATCAATACACATCATTATAGTCCCATCCTTTTTCTTCACAAACAACACCAGGGCATCCCAAGGTGACACACTAGGGCGAACAAACCCCTTACTCAACAAATCCTGTAACGGATCCTTCAGCTCTTTCAACTCTGTTGGAGCCATACGGTAAGGAGGAATAGAAACGGGCTTAGTGCCCGGCTCCAAATCAATATCCCTATCGGGAGGAATACCTGGAAGATCAGAAAGGAATATATCGAGAAACTCCTGAACCACGGGAACAGAATCCATGGGAGGTGGTTCGATACTAGTGTCTCAAATGAAGTCTAAGTAAGACAAACACCCTATCTCCATCAATTTCTGAGTACGGATAAAAGAGATGACCTTTCTAGGATAAGAGCCACTAGCACCTTTCCACTCAACCCTCGGAACACCAGGCATAGCTAAGGTCACGGTCTTAGCATTACAATCAAGAATAGCATGATAAGGAGAAAGCCAATTCATACCCAAGATAACTTTAACGTCTACCATCCCTAGAATGATTAAGTCTACCCAAGTGTCATACCCCGCCAAAGAAACAATACATGATCGATACACTCGATCCACCACTAAGGAATCACTCACGGGTTTAGAAACATGAATAGGTACAGTCATGCTATCACACATCATATCTAATTCTGGACCAAAACAGGAAGATACATAAGAGAATGCAAAACCTGAATCAAACAATACAGACGTAGATTGATGATATACTGGGATGATACTTGTAATAACAACATTAGAAGTCTATGCCTAGTGATGCATGTCTGACCTAACGATACACACCGATGTTTTTCAGTCCCAGACCCATGGGGGACATATTTGTCCATGCATTCATCGCGGCGTGCGACACGTCCCTCAAATTATAATATATGTCGCGGCGCACGACCCGTCCCTCAAAATGGTACGTTCTCTTTAATTTCTCATTCTTCCTCAATTCACATAACACTTGTCACAACCATGTCTCAGAACCAATGCAAATGACATGTTCACAAATAATGATGAGATGACCATTTACATAACAATGTACAATTCACAAAAACACAATCGTGATACAACATCAATAATCCTTTCAAATCATTCTCAAACATCACATACCAATAATTAATCGCATTCCCTTTTATTACTCTTTTCCCATCATTAGAATTATTCAACATGGACAAGTCAACCCATCACCAAGTCCCATAACTCCCCAACACATACCACAAGGAATACACGATTCTATAGACTTAACAAAGGTTGAGAAATCCACTTGCCTTAAATAATCGAACAATTACTCCGGGACTTGAGCCTTCCCTTTTCGTTGTGCTTCCAAATCAATGCAATATATCCAAATAAATAATCACCATAAGATTTCGAAACTAACCACACCCATATTGCTATATGTTTAGCCTTGACCCAAGAACTCACTCAACTTTATAGTTAAGTTTCTAAATGTCAAGCCTAGGATTAAGTCTTAATTTCTCCGAATAACATAATTATGATGGTATTCATATAATGTAATATACGTAGTTACTTAATTACATATACCCATATATTAAAATTTAATAATAATATAGTATTAAGAAAATAAAAAAATTGGAATCTGCTGGTTACGAAGCAGATCTAACCATTCACATATGCCAAATTTCTAAGGCATATTGACTGCTTCTCTAATGACAGTCATTGCCAATTATTATCTTGCTTTCCCCCAGCCCATAAACAACGCATAACTCCACATAGAATTAGAAGAAAATCTTAACTATTTCGTCAACCCAATTTATTAAAGCATAATTTTTTTTTATCCATTGATAAGTAATTAACTATAAACAGTAAAGAGTATTTGCACTATTTGATTGTTACCTGATGTTTGAATTCTTCTTTCCTCTTCTGTTCATCCGCTTAGGTAAATTTCTGCCTCTCTTTCTTTTCTAAATTTATTGTTTATTAAAACTGACAAATCCACTAACTTATTTTTAATATATGGGCTTAGTGGTATAGGGTCTTTAATAAATTTTAGGCTTGATCCATTATTATTAATTAAATTAATTATCTAAGTTCTCATCACCTTCATTTGAAATTTACTTTATGGTTAATACATAAAGTAAATAACAAAAAACATGATATTTATAATTGTACCTAAAATTTTGTCTAAAAATGGACGTTTGATTTTATGTTGTCCTTCAACTATCTTTTTTATTTTTGGTAGAATTGCCCAAATAGGGAGCAATGCCTTTCAAACTCTTCCAATGTAGAATTTTTTAGCAACTTTCTCTTTAGGCGTGTATAAAACTCTATTTTCAATCTAGTAATATTTGTTCAATGTGTCGTCGGAAAAATATAAAGGGTATTAGGTATCATATCATTATATCACACACACATATATATATATAGTAGCCCCATAGTTGAAAGTTGAATTACAAAAATACCCTTTAGAAGTTGAATTATCTATATCTAAAAGTAAAATTATACTCTACTACAAATTATTTGCTTTAAATTGCTATAATTATAAAATTACTCCCTACAAAAATTAATACTTAATATTTATTTATCAGTTAACATACCTCCTACATTTCAAAGCTCATGGTCTTTTGCTTTTCTTCCGTTATTAGGAGTTGTTGAATTCTCTTATTTATTATGATAAAAATTCTATATTAAACAAAAAAAAACTTATAAATGGGAATGCATGTAACCTTCACGTTAAAATAAACATTAGTAGAAACCTCCAAAATTATTAGATATGTTTTTTTTCAATTTAAATATTATTTGCACTATTTTTATTTTCAATTATTTTTTTATTTGCTTTAAATATTCATTTTCATAACCCATATTCAATTACTTATTTAATTGTTATTTTTAATATTCATAACTCTCATGCTTTTCATATTCATAACTTCTAAGTATTTAATTTAAAACTTTAAGATTTTTTTAATACTCCTCCATTTTCAACTATATAAATTCATATTTTTGGTTTCATGAGACCCCTATCCAAGATTATACATTTCATTCAACAATAAAGTAGTGAAATACTTATATCATTATTGTACTATTTGTTATTTGATTCATGTTTGAGTTTGATTCAATGAAGAATACTATTGAATTTTGATTGATTATGGCAAAAGGTGTAGGTAGACAAGACTCAATTTTTTGTATTAATTCTGTATTTCTTTCACATCTACTATATTCTTTTAAATAAAGTCTTAAGAATGATGTGTTTGATGTATTTTTTTCTCTGTTTTTTTTTTTTTTGTATTTTTGCCTCAAAAAAAAAATTATATTTGATTTCTATGAATTTTTTATTAGAGTAAGTCTGTATTTTATTTTTGGCTCACATTAGTCATTTATGATTTTTTATTGGAAGTGTACTACTATTAACTAAAATTCAAATTAAAAATTGATTGCTTAAAATGAATTATGTTTAAACATTATCATACTCCCCTCATTTGGTGTTTTTTCGCACAGTTTTAAATAATCATTTATAATTATTAAATTTTATTACTCATTACATGCATATATCATAAAATTTTAATCGATTTAATGAATTTAAAAAATTTACATGGGACACACGTGCAACGCATGTGCCCATATTAGTTAGTATAATATAAGTGTAGAGTTTAAGTATCTATACTAGATTCAGGAAATAAGATTTGTTACTATCATAATGTCGGTGAAACCCTTGACCTTTTGGAATTGAAATTAATATGTTTCATGGTCATATTCAAAACTCATCTTAAAAGGAAAAAAAATCATCTCAAATGTAATTCAATTTTTAAGCAATTTTCTCTTTAGGCGTGTATAAAACTCTATTTCAATCTAGTAATATTTGTTTAATGTGTCGTCAGACAAATATAAAGGGTCTTAGGTAGCACATATATTATAAGTGGAGAGTTTAAGTATCTATAATAGATTCAGGAAATAATTTTTTTACTATTTATAACTCATAAAGAGTAAATGACTATCAAACTCTTGAACTTTTGGAATTGTAATTAATATATTTCATGGTCATATTCAAAACTCGTCTTAAAAAGAAAAAAATTCATCACAAGTATAAATCAATGTTTAAGCAACTTTCTTTTTAGGCAGGTATAAAATTCTATTTTCAATCTAGTAATATTTGTTCAATGTGTTGTCAGATAAATATAAAGGATATTAGGTAGCACATGTAATATAAGTGCAGAGTTTAAGTATCTATACTAGATTCAGAAAATAAGTTGTTTACTATCATAAAGAGTAAATGTCGGTCAAACTCTTGACCTTTTGGAATTGAAATTAATATGTTTCATGGTTATATTCAAAAATCGTCTTCAATGGAAAAAAATCATCACAAATATAATTCAATTTTTAAGCAACTTTCTCTTTAGGCGTGTATAAAACTCTATTCAATCTTGTAATATTTGTTCAATGTATCATTAGACAAATATAAAGGGTATTAGGTAGCACATATAATATAAGTGCAGAGTTTAAGTATCTATAATAGATTCAGGATTATTTTTTTAACTATTTATAACTCATAAAGAGTAAATGTTGCTCAAACCCTCGACCTTTTGGAAATGAAATTAATATGTTCCATGGTCATATTAAAAACTCGTCTTGAAAAGGAAAAAAATCATCACAATTGTAATTCAATTTTTTAGCAACTTTCTCTTTAGGCGTGTACAAAATTTTATTTTCAATCTAGTAATATTTGTTTAATGTGTCGTTAGACAAATATAAAGGATATTAGGTAGCACATATAATATAAGTGCAGAGTTTACGTATCTACAACAAATTAAAGAAATTTTACTATTTATTACTCATAAAGAGTAAATGTCGGTCAAACCCTTGACCTTTTGAAATTGAAATTGATATGTTTCATGGTCATATTCCAAACTTATCTTAAAAAAAAAAAATCATCACAAAAAGAATTCAATTTTTATGTCTAGAACTGATCCCACATAAAAATAATTTTAGTCACACTTTTGTATCACCAATAAAATCAATACAATCAACTATTTTGAGTTAAAATATTTTAAATTTATTCTGTAAATTATGAAAATTAAATAATAAAAACAATAAAAAAATTCAAGTAAAATAATGTGAACTTATTTTAAAAAGTCCATCCATCCATCCATCCATCTATCTATCTACTATTCATCTACTATCTTAAAAGCATGAAATCTCAAACTTGAATGTTGAATTACTATAATACCCCAATTAAAAATACTCAATTTATTTTATTTATCAATTTAATTAATTGTATTATATTAAAAATAAATACCTTATCACATTAAAAGGTTGTGACTTTTTGGATGTGTTGTGACTTTTTGGATGTGTTGTGACTTTTTCGAAGGGTTGTGATTTTTTCAAAGGTTTGTGACTTTTCCAAAGGGTTGTGCCTTTTCCGGTGAGTTCTGAATTTTTCAAAAGGTTGTGACTTTTCCAATGAACAATGACTTTTTTGAAAGGTTATGATTTTTCTAATAAGGCACAATAAGCACCTATTTATGCTACTATTTGTTAGATATAAATAGAGGTGTTTCCTCTCACTTTGAAACTACAATTTTTAAAAAAGCTTTCTACTCTTATTCTTCTTAAAAAAATATCTCAAGTGTTGTTTGCAATAGTTGATTAAGTTCGAAATTCAACAAAATTCAACGAAATTCAAGGTAACACATGAGAAAGAGGTGATGAATAAATTGTAGCAAATCATTCATCAATTCACACCCGTATTTTCCTCTTACAATTTTCATCACATACATACTTCAATATTATTTGCATCATTTTAGAACATTAATACTCTTCTAATTAACTTACATATTTTATATATTAAAAAAAAAATACTTATTTGCTACGAATAGTCACAACAATTTCAACCTTCATGTTTCTTCGGTCAAAAATCATATTCATTCACTCCTTATAAATTCTTGGGGATCTCGTACTATGGCGATTTCAATGAGTTGTGACTTCTCTGAAGGGTTGTGATTTTTACAAAGGTTTGTGACTTTTCCAAAGGGTTGTGCCTTTTTCCGATGAGTTGTGTCTCTTTTCAAAGGGTTGTGAGTTTTTAGATGAGCAGTGACATTTTTGAAAGGATGTGACTTTTTTGATAATGCACAATTAACACCTATTCATATTACTATTTATTTGCTATAAGTAGAGGGATTTCCACTCACTTTTAAACTATGATTTTTTTACAATTTTCTACATTTCTTCTTCTTAAAATATCTCAAGTGTTATTTGCAACAGTTGATTAAGTTCGAAATCATCATTCATCAATTCACACTTGTATTTTCCTCTTACGATTTTAATCTAATACATACTTCAATATTATTTGTATTATTTTAGAACATTAATACACTCCTAATTAACCTGCATTATTTATTAAAAAAAGACTTATGTCCTACCAATAGTCACAACAATTTCAACCTTTATGTTTCTTCGGTCATAAATCACAACAATTCACTCCTTATAAATTCTTGTGGATCTCTTTTCTTTGACGATTTAGGATCTTTTAAAATTTTCACAAATGATTCATCCCCAATCCATTTATATGTTTTTCAGAAGTTCTTAGTACTAAAATTTAGGTACTGGCTTTCTATTAAAGAAGAAAAGAACAAAATAGAGAAATGTGCAATTAACTGTGAACTTTTCTTCACACATAAAAGTTATATATATATATATATTGCGTGGGGATTTTCATTTTATTTTCTTATTTTATTTCTTTTATTAATTTCTTTTGCGTTTCATTTGAGAGAGAATTTGATAATCAATGTTCACATAATGTGTGAATAGTGACAAAAAGGTGTGGGAGAGACAATAAAATTTAACAAACAAAAAAGGCACATGATTGGGGTAAAATATTTCTTCTTTTGTTTATTTTTTATTTTTTATTCTTTTACCATAAAACGAATGAGTTTGTACCTAATTTTACTAAAACATCAAGCATCAACATAGTCTATTGAATTAGTAATTTTGATGTTAAGTCCACTATTTCAATTATAGATTTTCACTTTTACTAATAATATGATAATATAGTCATGATAATAATTATATATTTAATATATATGTAATTAAAAAGTAACAGAGAAAGCAAAAAGTTGGTGGCAAGATATTTCAATCAAATGGAACAGTAGAGTGAATATTATAGCATGACCATATATTTTTTTGTTCTTTCTTTATTGGCTATGTACTTTTTCATATATTTTTTATTTTATATATTAATATTAAGTATGAAATTTTTTAAGTATAAATTTCTTGTTATTATTTGTTTATTTTAATTTGAGAAAATGTTATGTCACAAGATACACTCCTTGTTAGCTATATAAAATAGGTAAGAAAATAGTGATTGATCATAATATGATATTAGATCAAATTAAAGATTTTATAAATAATACTTTGAATTTTATTCATCTATTAATCTTTTTATTGAAAAGTTTAATGTTTTATATCACGATACAACTTCGATAAGATACTAGATACTTTAATTAGATAACAATATATGATATGTATGCGGCAGAAAAAAAAGATAGACTATAATTCCACAAAGATAAGGTAGAAACTTAGAGAAATGAATTTTTTTTCCATAAATATTGTTATTCATATATTAAAATTAAATTATGCTACTGAAATACATATATCTAAAACAAAGAATTGGTCAAGCTAAATATTTGGCATACATTCATACCTCTATTTAACCATCATTCGTTATAATATCATTTCACTGTAACGACTTAAATTTCTTTAGAACTAATATTTAGTATTATATTTTTTTGTCTCTATAACATTCTACTTATAATAGTGTTGACATTCACTATACAACTACACTTTGTTTTTGTAAAATTACCTCTGTATGATAGCCTTACTCAAATATTAATTGAGTAATAAACTATTGAAATATTTATGGTAATCATTATTAGTTTCATGCACATACTAAATTTCAAGTATGAATATTTAAGAGAAAAATTGTACTTAAATGGTGTCCATCATTTATGGTCATAACCTCAAGAGGAAAGACTATTGGTGACCTTTTTGTATTGTTATTTTTTCCATTTTGTTGGATTTGATTACAAAATTGACTGAAGTAAAATCAATACTACTAAAGAAATATCAATCTCTCCCCATATTTAAACTTAGTATGTGCAACACCCCAAAAATTTCTAAGTTAAGATTCAAACAATTCTTCATTTACTTGTAGGGTCATATCGGGTGATTCTTAAATTTTTCATATGTGTAAAGTGATGTGCCGCAAAATCTTGACACATTTGATGATTGAAAACTCATAACTAATACTAGAATTAAGTGTAGTTTGTATGCTTTGATATGTTTGTTGAATGTGTAGGCAGAATCTGGCTTGTGTAGAAAACTAAAAAAAGAAGCAGAAAATAAGGATAATTAAGTAAAGTTCACGGCCAACTTCATGGACCGTGACCTTCATAACGGTCCTTGATTGAGCCCGTGAGGTTGAAGCAGTGTTTGGGCCTTGAGAAGATGGAGGGCATGAACAACCAAGTGAAGACCACAGAAGGTTCTACGGGTTGTGGTCAACATGACGGCCCGTGATGGTGATCGTGGTGTGGAACCAGTGAAGAGGCTAAGGGAAGTTGCAAAGTGATGGGGGTCAAGTTAAGACCACGGGCACCTATACGGGTTGTGGTCAACATGACGACTCGTGGTGTTGATCGTGGTCCTGATCCAGTGTGCTAGCATTTCATACCTAAGTATGAGAAGTCCAAGTGAAGATCACGGATGATTTCACAGACCGTGGTCCCTATGACGGTTCGTGATGTTGTCAGTAGTACCTTTTCCAGTGCCAAGTACTGAAGACCCATTTTTGGGGAAAGCTCCAAGTAAAGACCACGGAGGGCTTCACGGATCGTGAAGCCCTCGACGGGTAGTAGAGTTGTACGTGAAGCTGCCCGAATTCCAATCCTACTTCGAGTAGGACTCTGTTTTAAAACACTTATTTGAATTTATTAGGTTAGTTTTTATGTTTTTTTATCTTATTGTAGCTGGAACGACGAACAGGTTTCCATTATTCCAAGTTTGTATTCTCGATTTGAACATTGAATTCATTTGAAGTTCAGATTTCTGGTTCTTAGATTATTAAAGTGATTATTGGTTTGCTTATTCTCGTAAGTCCTTTTTAACATGTTTTCATTCCTTATTTCTTATTATTTACGTGAAATCATGAGCGGCTAAATACCACGACTGGGGTTGTGGGATCCATGACGTAATTTTAACTGTAATTTCGTAAAATAAGTGACATGCAATTTGTGATTACAATCTGTAGTTTTAGCTTTTGTTATCCTTGTAATCTGATGAGTGCATGCATCAGAATGAGCCTGTATCTAGCATTTGTTCGAGAGAAAAATACCAGTTAGGAAAGAGATGAACTAACCTGACGAATTATAGTTAAAGTTTGATTTCGAGAGAAAAGTACTTTAACATCAAACTATTGTAAGTGAGGGTTAATGTTAGTAACACTCTAGGGCCGAGAGGACGTGAGTGAAACTTGTCTGATTAGACTGAGAAGTGTCAGATGAAATTAACTCGCATAAATGTTGTAAACATTGAATTGCCTGAAACCCAATTACGGAAGAACACTAGAACTAACGTTATGGTGAACACAAACATAGTTTCTCTTAATCAACTGAATCAACTTTATAACATAATATTTTGTGAGTCATTAACCTGGATTTTTACTGCAAGTTTTAGTAATTATAACATCTAATCCAAACCTAATTTACTTTCTATCATTGTTTGCTTAAGAGATAATAACGACATTCGAATAAAAGTGACAGTGAAACCTTTTTTGTGAAGAAATTCTTTGTGGGATCGACCTCAACTCAAGTTGAGTTCTATAAATTGACATCGACCGTTTACACCTCTTAATTGAGGTGTGAGTTTGGACGTATCAAATTTTGGCGTCGCTGCCGGGGAATTTCAATTCAGAAGTGTTTTACTAGCTTTTATTCGATCGGTAGTTATATTTCCTAATTTTAAATCTTGTTCTTTGCCTTTGTCTCTTTCAGGTGAGTGCTACTGTGTATGCCGAATACTAGGAGTAAAGGAGCTCCATTGATCCCTTACAACCCAGAACTTTAAAAGACTGTTCGGAAAATGGTGAATACATAAGAACTTGAGGCTCAGAGACAAAGACTGGGACTGGAACCTGAAGCCGCTGCAAGAGGTGTTCAGGAGAACGCTGTGAACAACCAGCCTAGGGTGGTAAATGAAAATAGAGGAGTGGATGGATTAATCCCTCTCCAGCACCAACTAATAGCTCCAAGGGGTAGAGCTCAACATCCAGTGCACATGATGTATGAAGAGGATGATGCAGATTTGAATGGAGTTGGAGTTACTGGAGCGATAATATTACCTGCACTACCTTAGGTGTTAAGTTCACAATCACCAGCACTATGATTCAACTGTTGAATCTAAAAGGTATGTTCAGGGGTGCAGTTGGTGATGATGCAAACCAGTATTTGATGAACTTTGTTGCAATCTGCAAGTCACAAGAGATCCCTGGATTTAACCAAACATCGATGAGATTGAGGCTGTTTCCACTGTCTCTTACTGGAGAAGCAACTAACTGGTTGAATGAGATGCCAGACGACTCCATCAGAACTTGGACTGAGCTGAAGGAATCTTTCTTGGAACGATTGTTTCCAGAATCAAAAGAGCTGCAAATGAAGGATGAAATAAGTATGCATAAGAAGCTACCAGGAGAAACAACGCATGACACATGGTGAAGATTCAGCCAAAAGCTGAAGAAATTCCCTAACCGTGATCTCACTGAGAGGCATCTGAAACAAGCTCTTTATAGATCTTTAAACTATGTCACTAAACCTGTTGTTGATGCAGTGTGTGGATGATCATTCATGAGGAAGCCACTCTCGGAGAGCATGCAGCTGTTAGATGAGGTGTCAAAGAATAACAGGGCGTGGTACACTAGAGATACAGAGGTAGGAGATCTAGGTTACACATATGAACTTTCAGCTGAGCAAAGGAAGAGAGAAGAAGAAAGGGACCAGGACATGGCACACATAAGGACCCAAATAGATATACTCACGAAGCATCTGGTCTCCAAGTCTTAAAAGGTCCATGTCGTGGGTCAGCATAACATGTATGAAGATCAGGACATCGATCTAGATGAGGAGATTATTTTATATGTGTTAGATTGCCTATTTTGTGTTTCGAACTTGTGCCTAAATGCTTAAAATGATGAATCCCAGTGTTTAATGCATTAAAATTAATTCAAAATTATTGGGTTGCGGTTAATTTGTATTGGGTTTAGTGGGGTAAAGTCTAAGTAACCTCGAATTGTGCCAAATGACGTAATTTTCCCAATGATGGAGCGTTTGACATTATTCTTAAGGGCAAAAGTTGTCAAATGGCCAATTTTGGGGTGAATTATGAGCATGATCAAAATGTTGAAGAAAATGAAGAAAGTAATGTTCAGACTACATTTCATGAAGGTAGCATCCACTGAGCCTAAATGATCATACGTTTACACTCAGCCCCGTTACAAGCCTTGAAAAGACCTTTGTGATCTTGAGTGAGCTGAAACGAATGTTGGTTGGAAAATAAAGGAAAACCTATGGGTGAAGTCATGCATTGTATCAGAGCTATGGATGATTTGAAATATAATAAGAAAAATATTGGTAAAAAGTTAAGAAAAATAAGAAGAAAATTAAACAAATTATATCTGGAATACAAACAACTCAATATTGCAAAAACTAATAACGAAAAATTAGAAAAATTAATAGATAATATATCTAAAACAGAATCTAAATATATTCAATATTTAAAGAAACAATGAAACACGAGAATAACGAATATAGACAACAACTTACTAAAATAATTATAGAAAAAAGACAAGAATTGATGCATAGGCAAAATAGACTTAATAGTAATATATTTGCAGGAGTCTGCCACAAATCTATATTAGCACAAAGAAAAACTATATTTTATCTACAACTACAGATAGACAGTTTAGAATATAAAGTTCAACACAATTTATAAATGAATAAGGAAGAATATGCCATAGATGAAAAAACATATGAAAATCATGACGGATTAAAAATAAAGATAATATTTTCTAATCTAGGAAGAAGATATAAGAAAATAGGTAACAACCTAA
>JAJOOS010081735.1:0-12883 GCA_029582725.1 Solanum chiquidenum | reverse complement strand
TATTTATAATCTACTTTGTTAATATATTTTTAGTTAGTTTATAGTTTTCAATGTTTATATATTTTATTTCAAATTTGGGCTTGTAAAATTTTGTAAATATTATATATATAATTTTATTTTATTTATAGATAAAAAACTATTAATTATAATCTACTTTGTTAATATATTTTTAGTTAGTTTATAGTTTTCAATGTTTATATATTTTATTTCAAATTTGTGCTTGCAAAATTTGTAAATATTTTATTTTGTATTAAGATCCGAAGTTACAATTATATTGTTATAGTTTTTCAAATTCGAAGTTAACAATTTACTTTGTAAATATTTCGTTTTGTATTCAGTTTGACTGTATCCTTTAATCTTATTAATTTAACATAATGAACATTGATATTTCAAAAAACAATATTTTGTACTCATGTGAATTTTACAGTCTTTACGAAAATTTCTATTCATTTAACATTTCTTAAGTTTAGCTTATCACACAGGTAGGTGAAAATTTATTTGATCTCTTTTTCAAACACCGTTAAGTTGTAAAAAATCGAAAAAATTGAAAAACTGAAAGAACCGAAACCGAAAAAACCGACTTTGCGTGGTTTGATTTGGTATTTAGATTTAATAAACCGACATAATTGGTTTAGGTTTTTTTTAATGAAAAATCAAACCAAACCGACCTATGTACACCCCTACCCGTTGGATACTAATTTTATACATTTTTATTTTTTGTCTTTGTTCTAAAATTTCAAGTTGGATACCAAGTGTATATAAATTGGATAAAACATTAACTTGTTTTAGATTGTCTAATTTGGTTGAAATGGTAGTTACATTTTATTTTTTTCATTTTCAAATGGGATATCTGTTGGATACCAATTGAATACAACATTAACTTGTTTAGGTTGTCTAATTTGATTGAAATCTCAACCACATGTTGATTTTTCAATTTTCCAATGGGATATCAATTCAATACTAAATTTATACAAATTGGATACAATATTAACTAGTTTTACGTTGGTTATTTCAATTGAAATCTCAATTACATGTTGTTTTTTAATTTTACCACTGGGATGTCAGTTGGATACCAAATGTATACCAATTTCATACTAAGATTTGACTTAATTTTTTCAGTCAATATCAATCGCATACAAACATTACCTATTTTTTGAGTATACATATGAAAAACACTGAATACGTAAATGATTAACTAACACACATAATAAATATTCTGAAATTATAATTCATTAACGTAAAAGACAAAAATAAATCAAAACATGAGTTTGCCACAATAAAACAATCAAATAAAAATAAAAATAAATTATGTCTTTTTTTCATAAGGGTAATTTGAACATGTCTTCCTATTGTGTTCCTCCCGACGACATGTATTGCACGTAATCTTAGACCTCTTGAATTTCACATCAGCAACCATTTACAAGTTGTGGTCTCCCTAAGTTCATTTTGAACCAGGCGACAATAATTTCTGCTCCGGTACTTTTTGAATTGCATATTTTTCTGTTTCATCATAAATTATTGTGTCAATATTATATCATACAAAAGTACAAATAACTTTTATACATATGTTATATCAATATACAAATTTCATACCATTTTTATGCTTACAAAATTCATACAAAAGTAAAAATACATATGTTATTTTAAAACAATTTCATATGTTATTACAGAATACAAAAGTAAAAACACATATGTTATATCAGTATACAAGTTTCATACAATTCTTATTCACACATTTCTTACCTATTTCATGCCAAAAGTTATCAATTATTCATACCAGGATCATGCCACTAGAATACCAAAATAAATTCCAACTTAGAAATATTAATTGTCATTTCTTTAATAAACAGTATATCAAATTCATTACAATATAATGCAAAAAAAAAATCCACTCAAATCAAAAGTCGTACCAAAACATTATCGATTGTCATACATGCTTGGAATTATTAGTATACAAATTCCAAAAAAAAAATGATCTATTTTTTTAACCAAAAATATACCAAAAAAAAAAGCGTCAGACAAATAATGAACAAATTCAATGTTCATACCAAAATATAAAATTATATATTTTTTTAAAAACGCCATAATTCAAATTATTATACACAACAAAAAATCTAAAATCAGTATACAAATTTCATATAATTATAATGCACATTTTTCATACCTATTTCATGCCAAAATTATACTTATTTCATGACATAAGTTGTCATTTTTTCACAGCAGAATCATGCTACTATAATACCAAAATAATACCACTTTTAACTATTAATTGTCATTTATTTGACAATAGTATACGAAATTCATTCAAATATAATTCTGAAATCGTACCAACATGGTATAATCAATATACCAAATTCAAATAAATTTTATATAATTTTTTAACTAGAAACATGCAAAACAAATGAATGTTCAAACAAAAATATATATCAATTTCAAACAAATTTTATGTAATTTCAAAAGTGAATATTCATACCAAAAACGTCATAATTAAAACTATTATTCACAAACAAAATCTGAATATTTTTTTTTCCAGAATCACTGTTCATAAATTTTGAATGTTAGGTTTGTATTACAATACAAATAAAAAATCGCAAAAAATACTAACATGAAGGATCCCATCTACCACCATGTTTTATTAATACTAATAAGAAGCCGTCCAGAAAAAAAAGATTATTGAATAAAAATGAATATGAATTAGATGAGAGTGACAAGATTTCTGGAAAAAAATCGAAGAGAGAGATACGTGGAAGAAAATGGATGAAATCAGAATTTTTAATTAATTTTAACAAATTAGAGTGAAATAAGGAAACTAAATATTCTTAATTAGTTTAAATTTCCTTAATTTATGCTAATTAGTAATTATCTTCAATCAATTCAAATTTAATTAACACACTTATTTCCGTTTTTTACCTTTTTTTTCAGAAACGAATTATTTTATTTTTTTATCTTTTTATTTTTTTCAAAACAAATTTTTACAATTATTTAAAAAAAGTTTTTTTTAAAGAAACTGTTACAACCTGAATTTTTTTATTGTTACAACTTGAAAGTTTAATTCTACTGCTATAACTTGGTTTTAAATTATTTTACGTGATTTTCTTTACTAATTCAATCAGTTTGTTTAATCACAATCTATATTTGTTGTTGTCCAAAGAAGAATTAAAGCTAACAACTGATCAGTGGCGGAGTCAGTATTTTCAATAAGGGGGTTTAAAATCTAAAAAAATAGACACACGAAGTAGCCGAAGGGGGTTTGACAACTACTATATATACTTAAAAAATTATTTTAACCATATATAAATCATACTCCCTCCGTCCCATTTTATGTGGCAACATTTGATTGGGCACGTAGTTTAATAAATAAATGAAGACTTTGAAATATTTATCAAATTGCCCTTTAAAAAGTAGACTCACTTTTCTCTCTCTTCATAAATGTATTGGAGTACTATCTTTAATATTAAATTAGACCAACAAGGGTAAAAAAAGAATTGTACCTTTAAATACTTACCATATAAGGAAATGTGACATTTTTTTTGGGACTGACCAAAAAGAGAATGATGCCACATAAAATGGGATAGAAAAAATATAATTTTTCGCCAAAAAAAATTCGGATGAACCCGTCACTCTAAGGTGGCTCGGCCACTGCAACTGACTATTAAAATCAATAAGATGAGGATATTTGACTTATTCTTTAATAATCATATCCGTCACCCCCACTCCTCATCTCATCCCTTCATTATCATTATAGTGTTATATGGTAAATTACCTATAAATGCTTTTGAATAATTTTATTTTATTTTAAAAATAATCAAGAAATTCACTTATTTTTAAGAAACAGTTTTCTTTCAACTCAAACACACCCTTATTATCAATATATTTGCATCAAATATACATTACATAATATATAAGCATGACCCTTAACTTGACTTTAGCGGATACCCTTCAACTTTGATAGTGCATAAGTAGTCACTTAAACTTATACTATAAAATTAAACAATAGACACACATGCCCTACATGACATAATACACATAGAACTTCACGTAGGACATAACATTGCCATGTAGGGTGTCATGTAGGATTAATGTGTCTATTTATCAATTTTATATAAATTTAAGTGTCTATTTATGCACACCCAATATTAAATTTCATAATTTTGAGCACGCAAGATCATCAAACACAAAGAACATTATTCCTTTATACCACAAAGAGAAACAGAAACATACAACATGATAAAACAATAATAAATAAAATTAAAAAAACAAAACATACAATTAAGCAAAGCAATTTAATTAATTAAGCTTCCATAAGAAACTCTTTATCCTTCTCCAACCTCTCCATAGCATTTGCTTCCAAGCTAATCTCCACATCAATTCCTCTTCCTCCATTTTTCTCTGGATACAAATACACCATCCCATCAAATCTGTTGTTCAATCCACTCCTCACAATCTCCGGTTTTCCCCATCCAAAATCCACATCATACACCTTAAACCTCGGTGAACTTCCCACCGCCACACAATTCACTCCGGCATCTTTGTACTCAAATATCTTCGGACTACTTTCCCACTCCTTGTTCCTTTCTTCAATCGCCTTCGCATCGTGATTCACAATTGCTTGCTGAATCATTCCTGCCGCAAACTCAATCGGATTCGATAACAGCAATCCCGCCGCCGTTACAGTGAAAATCGCCTGAATTAGGTTTCCGAAGTAACTCTCCGGCATCGGAGGATCGACTCTTTTCCGGCAATCAGCGAAGACGGTGTAAACCGTGTATTCCTCCGGTTTGAGTTGCCTCGCACGTGTGACAGCTAGCCACACGTGTGCGGAGAGGGACTGGAAAGTAGAGAACGACGGCGTATTTGATGGGTTAGCATTGACCTTTGACTTGATTTGATCAATTGCTGATTCGGAGAACTTAAACACCCTGTCGCGCATAGGTGGATCCACGCTGGCGCTAACATCACCGTTTGTTTCTGACTTGGCATGTTCCGGTGCATCGGATGGCTTAGATAGATTGAGTTTGACTCGGGTGTCACGAGCCTTGGTTCGTTCGAGGAAAGGTGGGACCGAAATGGAGGTGGCCCCACTACAAAGCTGGGCCCAGGAAGTCATGAAGTGCCACGTGGAGGTACCGTCCAGCACAGCATGATTAAATGCTAATCCCATTGCCAGCCCGTCTCTGAGCTTGGTGAGCTGTAAACAATATGAGACCACAAAATAAGTGATCAATGGGGTCCAACCAATAATTACTTCTACTACGTAACTATTCTGTATTTTTTTCAGTTGAAATTAAATGCAACACAAAATGACAAAAAAAAAAATTGATCAGTCAGATTAATGTTAGGTAATTTACCGTAAGAAGCATATTCTCTAAATTGGTAATCTTAATAAAAGGATACATAACTTATGAGTGAGCCCGTTTGGAATAACTTACAAAAAGTAATTTTTAAGTCAAAAATAAAAAATTAAATTGAAATTACTTTTAAGTCAAAAAATAAAAAGTTGGGGAGACCTATTTTTGGTTTTTGACTTATTTTAATTCATTTTTGATTTATTTTAAGTCATTTTTTACCTTGCCAAACACTTCGTAACTTATTTTAAGTCATTTTTGACTTATTTTAAGTTATTTTTTATATTTATCAAACACTTCCAGAAGTCAAAAAACTGACTTAAAAATAAGTTTAACCGACTTTTAAGTCAATCCAAACGGACTCTTAATTAGATTACAACAAAGAACGATGAAACCAAAATAGCAATGCACATTTCTAAAAATTAACTACAAGAATTAGTACTAGGAAAGATTTGGTACATATACATTCGTGGACGAATATTTTTAAAAAATAAACCACCCAAGGTGGAGGGTTAAGGTGGATCATAGCTCAAAAATAATACAGTATAATTTAGGGTTTATAACCTCGCATGATGCACATTCCTATATACTTAGACGGACCGGCAAAATAAATGGTGAGGTTCGACTTGTACAAAAAGTGCATATTAATTTAGCAAAAAAGTGGGCTAACATACCATGTGAGATCCTATGGAATATGATTATCTGTTTGGACTTGGAGACACCAAAAATAAAAATGTAATTTCATATCGACTATCTTCATGACTAATTGGAAATTATAGGAAAACTTTGAAAAATGACTTTATACCGTATCATTTATATTAAAAATAGATGATCCGCAATATTTGTTATTTTTAGAAAATCAAGACATGATTAGTTATTTTTTTTCATCTTTACTTTTAGTCATAAATATGAAGAGATATAATGTGGTGCGAAAGAAAGGATTATAATTACTCTATTTTACATTTTACTTGTCCATTATTTCAAAAATAATAATTCACTTGTCATTTTTAATATAATTAATAAGGAAAGATTTTTAAAAAATCTTATTTTATCCTTAGTATTAATTATTTATTCTTCAAATTATTTTTCCAATACCTGATACTAAATATTAATTAATAGAAATAATTTAATAAAACAATCATGTTAATTATTATTTTTATTAAATAAATATGTCAAATCCAACTATAACGAATAAAAGTAAACAAAGTAACCTATTGTTCAAAAACATACCAAATAAATGTGTCACTGCCGAACAACTAAGGTGCATTAATAAATGTACTTAAGATGTGACTAGCTAGCTGAACCTCATTTACAAAAAAAAAAAAAAAAAAACTTATAAATAACAATAAATTAGGAGTAATAAAGTAATATATGCCTAATAACTAACTTTTCACATGCTATCATTTTCACAAGTACTAAGTTACTAATAAATATTTTTTTACCTGTACGGCGAGAAGAGGCCTATGAAGCCCTTCCAAATTCAAGATTTTGTTATAAGGTATCAAATCTTGGAATTTATTAATCCCTTCTTGATGATCAGTAAGATTTGCAACTTCAATCCCTTCAGCTTCAGCCACAATCACCTCAACTCCATCCATATCATCATCATATTCCACCTTAAATACTCCTTCTTCATCTTTTCCCAATTTCCCAGCAAGTTGATAAAAATCTTCCAACACTAAAGCCAAGCCATCTTTCAATTTTTCCACTGTTTCCTCAAAGTTTTCAGCCCCTAATTTGTAGACCATCAACTTTTGGTTATAATAAAATGCTAAGTAAGGTAAATCAAATGTTACCAATTGACATTCTTTTTTTCCTAGTGGTTTTTGAGGCTTCACTTTTGATTTTTTCAAGATGTTCACATTTGTAGTGGCAATTTCCTCCTTTGTCATGGCTAAGTTTTTTTTGTTTTTGGTGTGTGTGTGTGTGTGTTTTTGCAAGATAGGAAAATGAGCCAAGATAGTGATTTACTTATACTAGTAGTGTTATATTGGAAGCGGTTGGGTGCATTTATGAATTACATGATGATGTGTAGTTGGATATAATTTATTACTACTATCCTTAGCTATTGGATGGCAGTTGAAGGAAATTATTTCACTTTACTTTTGTTTTCTTCTTAGTGTTTTAAGTCAAATATGGATGATTATAACAAACAAGTTTACATAGTAAGTGTAACAACTTCAATTTTACCACAGAAATAATTACTAAACTCAAAGTTACAGCGGAAAAATAAAACTAACAAAGAAATTAGAGAACAATAATGGACTGGTAAAACAAAGATTGATACTATTGAAAAAGATAAGTAGAAAAAAGATGAGAAGCTTAAACTCAAAAATAGGAATGAGAGGACTAGATATTTTTTTCCAACAATCTGTATAAGTCTAATTTACTCTCACAAATTTTATTTATCAATTCGAATCCCAAACATAATTTCTTAATTCGATGTTAGACTACTTTATCGATACTGGTCCTAACCCGTCATAACCGTGTATAGGACATTGTTTTTCTAGTCAAAGGATGTAGTATAAACCATTTTGTGTGTCTTTGGTAAATCTCATGTTATGTTGCATAAGATTTTGAGTAGTTAAGTGCAAAAAGACGTGTCTTGTTTTCCAAATATATACCTAATTAGTAGTTCCATCATTGAAAATTGAAATCGATGGATTATCATTTGACTTTGAGGATATGCTACTGATGTATATAACTTAAATTCATTTGATCCATCTCTTTAAATTGAATTAAAATTCTATATATGCACTAACTAATGGTGTAACTTTGATTGAACTGGTCCGCTTTTAGCTCAGATTCTTACTTAATCATGTTTTCCTTCTTTGCTCTTGGATTGCACTAAGCGACAATTCAATTCTTAATGTGATCGTATAGTCTTATCAGTTGCCGTTCTTCTATTTTATCGTTAATGGATAATAAGCACACTAGGACTAAAATACTCTATTATGTATGTGAATTACTTGTAACTTGATCAATAACCTAGCTACACTAATCTCGTAATTAGAAGTGAATTTATCTTTTTTAAAAAATGTATTCACGTAAACTCATGCACTCCTCCCGATGTCATGCATCCTTTTTATTGAAAAAATCTTTTTTGTCAGAATTTGGTATTTTATTTTACCTTTTTAAATATTTTTACTCTTTTTAACTTTAATACATTTTAACTAAAAAATAGAAAGAAAAAATTAGTTTATTTTAAAATAATAAAAATATTATAATTTTTTTAATTTTTTGACCAAATTCTGGTCATTTAGCACTTCCTTTTTTTATTTTGCCAACTTAAATATGTATGTGAGATCTCCCATGAATATGAGAGAACTTTGGTGCAATGGTAACCAGCAGCGTGCACCTTTGTTCAGTTATTTCTTGGGATCATCTCCAGATATACCAAATATAATCACTTTTTTTAATTTTCTTTTTCTTCATTTTTATAAATTTGTGAAGCTGATTTTCTTATAAAATGTTACTCCATTATTTATTGTTTTTAAAGTATGGAAACTCATTAAGAGTAATTGTAAATAAAACGATATTTTTTGTGTATAATATTAATTGTTATTTGCTCATCAAGTTATTATTATCAATTTATCACAAAAAAAATATTATGGAATCAAACCAAACGATATTCAAGTGCATCTATTCTCTGAAAATTTTAGATACACATCATTTTCATAGCGTTTTGTCATTTCTTCTTATTAAGACATAAAATTTATTTCATTTTGGAAGGTTATAAAAAACTGACCTATTCATAGAATGATGTTATACTATAGACTACGAATACTTTGAAAAATAGAAATGTAGATATTGAAAGTGAACAATTATTTGACTAATTAATTAAAATACTGCCTAAAAGTGGTCATTGTAAAGTCTTCAACTTTAAATTGAGCTCCCAAGTTTACCTATAAAAAGTAATTATGAGTAAATTAAATTCAAAGTGTACGAATCCTTTACACTATGATCATGCATTCTAATTAATCGTATGAAAATGATTCAATGAATAATTAAACACTGGCCAGTAGAGGTTGAAAATAGGAAGTTGAGGAAACTAGCCGTCATAATTAATTAATTGTTCAAGCTACTGTATATTTTAGCTTTTTCCCGTTGATTTAATTAATATTCAACAGTATATAATTAATAATGACATTGAAAGGTCTTCATACCTGTCCAGTTTGGCATTTTAATGTGATCAAGAACTCTCTATATAGACAATGGCCAGTTTTTTTTTAGTGATCGTGATATTCAGTCATTTTTTGACATATAGTACATTAAATTAGTGCGCTATATAAGTTTCAATAATGGGTTAGCTTTAACGGCCTTTATGGCCAACAAACTTATTAGTGTACTAATTTAGTGCACTATATATGTGATTTTATATGGCTTATCGTCTTCTTTTCCACCCCGGATCCTCACTCTAACCCAATTTTTTTTTTTTTTAAAAAAAGAATTGTGATACTCTATTATAGAGTCGGTTTCTACCTCAAAAAATGCACATTTTGTTAAAGAGACTTTCCCAAATTTAAGACTTTAGAATTGAATTATGAGGAGAAAAAATAATATTCACTTCGATTCAAAATGAAAGTTTACACAATCTTTGATGAAAGTACATTATTTCTAACATTGGCTATAACAATCGTTATTGCTGACTCGCTATTAAAACTTTATAATATATCATACTAATTTATTCTCAAATTTCTTTTTATACATTGTTTCGATCACTTTTCCTTTTTTCACACGTTATTTCGATTTGGACCTTACAATAATATAGTACAACTCTCAAATACCAATTCCTCCACCCCCAAAACACCCACCCATCTGCCCCCTGGGCCCCCTTTTTTTCTTGGATAATTAATAAAGTTTATGGTTATGGTGTCATGTGGAGGTGTTTATTAGAAAATAGTATCATATGTCAACTAGAAAGGTGGTGTAATAAAGCATACCATGAATGGTGGGTAGGTGTGATCACATCAAATTGGAAAGTTAAATCTAAAAATATATGGACAATCTTTTTTAACTTAAATTAATCTTAGTTCTTATTTGGACCCTCCTCAATCGTATTTCAGTCTTTTAATGATATCATTAAAATACAAAAAAATATAAATAAACTATTCAGCATGTGTTGATAAACATAAAAATAAATAAATTATGAAACATACAATTAAATAACATTATGTATTTTATTTATTTCATTCAGGTCATTGTTTGGATTTAACTTAAATGTTTGTTTTCTAATTTTTTACTCAACTTCAATACGGGTAAAAATAATAATATATAATTCAACTTAGGTATAAAAAAAAATTCTTGCTAATAATACTATTTAAAAAATATTGAAACCTGACGGATTCTATTGGATTGTCAATGATTCTTTGTAAAGAAAATCAATGTACTTTCATGGGTTATTTTTGCATAAAAATGTGTAGAAATTATTTTTAAAAATATTTTTAAAATAAAATCAACGGATGGATGTTGACTTTCTTATAATCTAATACTAATAAAAATCAGTGAAAATCTTTAGTGATAATACTTTGAAATTTTGTGGTGACTTTTGTCGTCGCTAAATGTCTAATTTTTTATAAGTAAATTCTAGTTGGCAACGCTTAATTGGAGAGATTAGTCTCACGTGACTTGCCACGTAAAAAATTGAGTTGTTAACTCTTGAGAGTATTAATGGTTTTTTGTAATAACGGTGGGGCATTCTTTATCTTAAAATATAATGGAAAATATTAATAGTCTATTTCACATAGTTCAAAAATAACTTTGACTCTTTTTATTATTAAAATTTGATGAAGTCTGAATGCATACATCATTAGAAGATTATTGTTAAACTAATCAAATAATTATTGTGTTCAATAAATTATGTGTTTGTCAGTTATTATTAAACATATATTGACTTATTAAAATTTTATTCATCACTCCAGCAAATAAAATTAAAATAGCATTAAAAAAAATACTAGTTTTCTTTTTCGGCAAAATCGAACCCACCAAACTGATATAGTTTGATTTGGTTTCACCGGAAAGACTCCAAGAATAATATTTTCCTACTTATAATAAATTCCCATATAATTAACAATTTAGCATAAAAACCAAATAGCCTTTAACGGTAACTTTAGATTTAAGAGAAAATATAATTCATTGGGTAAAAAAAACAAATAAAATTGAGTCATCTTTGGATCATACGATTAAATATGTAAATTAGTCAACAAGACAAAAGATAATAGGATACAAGTTATCTTACTGTACGTTTCGAAGGTCATATTTATTTACTTGGTATGTTTTTTTCTTTTATACTCCTACAAATTTAATGAAAAAAAATTAATTTAATTTCAGTATATTTATTTACTCTTTAATTTTAATTAAAAAGTATTATTATGTTTCTTTTATTATAGTAGTCTCTCCATAGTTACTTTATATTATAATCTATATATATATATAAAGCTGGAAATAGGCAAAGCTGATGTGGCATGCCTTATTGATCAGTATTGCTATTTATCTATTTTCTCGTAATTTTGAATTTTTTTCATCATTTTCTATTCAATAATCTTTTTTTTTTAAAAGTAGCATCCTTCCTCATTATTAGCATTTAGCATAATGAGCAATTAAATTAGGAAATTATTTATTGCTTTAACCCACGGAGCATCGGTTACTTCTTGATGCTTTTAATCACCAGTAATTAATTGGCAGCATTCATTTACTTATTCATACTCTCTTTTCGCATATATATACTCCTCCTTATATCTTTCATTTGATGTCTAAGGTAAGTATTTTTCTCTTTCCTTTTTTATTTTTTTATTTTTTTATTCATGATTCATAATCCTTAATTTTTAATCTATATATATATATATATATATATATATATGTTATCATCATCTTATAACAGGCTAATCAATATGAATTTTTTTTTATGTGAAGAGGCAAGTCAGATCTTTTTTTTAATTAGTGTCATTGTTATTTAAGTTTTTGCAAGACTTTATCATAATTTTTGTGATTTAAGTGTATTTTTGAAGTTGTTAATATATATATATATATATATATATATCTGAATACCCATCTCTCTCTCTCAATCTATACAATATCAAAGTTTGGTATAGACAAAGTGATGTGATATCTCTCTATCATCAATAAATTATTCATCTTTTTTATTTTTTTATTCGGATTTATTTTTTTATTTTTAATTTATTATTGCAATTCAATAAAAGGCAATGCAAAAGTGTAAAGGAAAACGAACATTCATATCCATATTATATAGAAAATATATATAACATAAGTTGGATAAAAAAAAGTGACGTAAAACTTATTTTTAACGTAAAAATAATAATTTGTTTCCTTAGATTTGCAGGAAAATGTATGAATCATTTATTGCTCATTATTGTTACCTATTATTTGTCCTTGTTACTTTTTCTGCATGTAACATCTCCTCAAGTCTCTCTTAATTTATTATTTTAATTATTTTTAATTGATAATTGTAATTACCTTAACAAATATCAAGCAATATTTCAAGACTTATATATCCACATCTCAACACACAAATCGCAATT
>JAJOOS010081733.1:0-15759 GCA_029582725.1 Solanum chiquidenum | reverse complement strand
ATTCCATTCATTCATTTAGGGATAAGGATTGCTACTAAGTACTCTCATCTCAACTAACGAAGGAGTACTCATCCTAGCCCAACATTCATTCATTTAGGTTTAAGGATTGCTACTAAGTATTCTCATCTCAACTCACGAAGGAATACCCATCCTAACCCTCATTCATTCATTAAGAAAGCTCTTGGATTCAAAGATGAGAAAACCTTTCATCTAAGAGCCCCATTCATTTAAAGGAGTACATTATGAGACTATCCTTACAATAGACCCAACTTTCATTCATTAGAATTAACTCCCATTCTTTTCATTCATTCATACATTCTTTCATTCATTCTTCAGTAGGTGTGAGAGTAGGTAAACATAGTCTATCCCAACCTCACCTTCATTATAAGTCATTCAAAGAAGACAACAATCAAGCATAACACTTAAATTCTCTACACAAGATCACCTTTCATGCTTTTAGACCATACACAAATTTACATCATATCACATTACCTTCACATAATCAACATTACTCAAAACAACAACCATCCAACTTTGCCTACAAGGCCATGATCACAACATACTTATTGAGTAAATACCTCCCCACTTTCAAAGGGATCAAAACTTACAATTCTAACATCTACAAGATATATATACAATAATAGAATTAATAACATATTCACAACTTCATCATCATAAACCTTAGGTCACAATTGCCCATTCAAGGCCAACATCCAATGTAACACAATTGACCATCAATTCCCCATAATTCAATATAAAAAAATACATAAATCAATAGCCCACAACAATCTACACATTAATATCACATTATTAACTCATAATCAATAGACCCACTTTAAACCCAAAATTAGGGTTTCAAGATATGCAAGGGTTCATGGAGTTTTCGACCTTAAAACCATCAATAATAACATAAATCGTCATTTGAAATACCTTCATGCAAGAACCCAAGATTAGAATTGAAATTGGGGTTTTTAGTGTTTTTGAAAAACATTAAAATCACTTTGATTTGGCTCTTTGATTGAAAGGAGAATCAAAGATAAAATCCCCATACCTTTATGATTAATTTCCTTAGAATTTGAAGGAGAAATCAGTAGGAACCCATCCCCTAGCTTGAAGCTTCATCAATGGCTTCCATGGAGTTCTAGAGAGAGAATTTATTTGAGAGAAAAGGTTCACTTTGAAGAATGGGGTCTTATTCTAGGTCTTGGGGTTTCAACCCACTTAAATACCCTAAAATAGGTAGAATAACCGATTATAATACTTCCCCAAAGTACCCAAAGTACCCCTCACTTAGTTGGACCTTTTTTAACAAGTCAAACTTGAATTCTATTTTCGCAGATTTTGTCGGGAAACAAGTCCGCGACGCGGAGGTGTTCCCGCAAGTTTTCATAAATTAAAATCCGAGACAGTAGAGTCCGCTATGTCTCCACATCGCGGAGACACTTTTTGGCCAGAGGTGGAGCAGGTCCGCGACGCGGAGCTACTCCCTCTATGCATAAGGCAGCTTGCTTGGCCAAGGTTGGGGTCCTCCTCGGGGACCCTTAGGGTGGTCCCGGGGCGTCGTATTCGAACTTTTTGACCCTAAAAACATTTATTAAGACACTAGGGTCACCTCCACTGATTTTAGATTCCAAACAACACATAAAAACATGCAAGACTCACTAGAACACACTAGCACGCAAACGACTAATTTCCGAACGTCTTGAACGTCTGTTTGATGTTTGACTTCAAACTCAACTAAACTGACCTATGAACTCATTTTCAAATATTTATACAAGTTTATCAACTACTAACACGCATGTGAAGCTCTAATTATCCTATTTCATTTTGAGGGGCGTTACAGAAAGAAAAAGAAGAAAAACAGAAAAATATGAGCTAAAAAGTCAAAGGTCACATATGTATTGAAAAAAGTCAAGGGAAAGAAAGTAAAATGAAAGGATGTCAAAAATAGGTTGAGAAAAGAGGTAAAGAGCCAATGTAATGTCAAGGAGGGCAGAAAGTCACTAAAAAGTACCCAAATGTACCATACCTGATCCCGAGCCTACGTTACAAGCTAAGAAAGTCCTATAGTGATCCTAGAAACTAGTTTGGAGAGTCTAAGAAGTGAAAGTACGGGCAAGCCTATGGTATTGAGCACTAACTGTACTTGAAGTCACTTCTGACCGTGAGTGTTGACCGAATCCTAAAAAACTTGAAAGTCATATCTCTTGTGAGTGAAAAAGGATTTCTTTTAAAGTGAGGGCACTAGTTACATTGTTGGAAAATTGATACCTTGGTGATTGTGAATTATGTATGTTGTGGTGTATGTTGGTCAATCTATGTCATGTTTTGATCTGTATGAGTTGGCTTGTTGAGTCTAAGAGAAAAGATTTGCACTGAGAAAAGGGAATGGATTGAAATGGCCACGTGATTGCTTGAGTTTGTATGTCTGCTTCTACACAAGTGTCGTTTAGAGTGTTAATGTGTCGCTCGAGGACAAACAACATATTTAAGTTGAGTGTGTTGACATACCGCAAGTTAACAGTATTTTTGATACATTTCACTTAAGATTTGTGTGTGTCTAGGTCCATTTCGTATTGAAAATAATGTTTTATGTGTTATGTTTGCAGGAAATAGGCTTTGACGCGGTTGAGTGAGATGACAACTAAAATTTTGCAGAAGTGATGGAGGGACCTACGGACCGTAGGTCCTGTGACGGTCCGTTGATGGGTAGGCGTAGATAGGAGCATCAATGAAGTCTTTCCAAGTGTGGAAGTACGAAGCTATCCACGGACCGTAGGTCGACCTACGGGCCGTCCTGCACATCCGTAGAAGGTGTTCAGAGAGTTGAAGTTCCAGTACCTGATGAAATTCCTAAGTGTTGAGCCACGAAAGAGGACCCACGGATCGTAGGTTCACCTATGGTCCATCATGCACGTTCGTCATTGATGAACTGGGAGTTGAAGGTTCCAGCCTTTGCTGAAAAATTCTAAGTGCTGACCAATGGAGGGAACCTACGGACCGTAGGTCGACCCACGGTCTGTAGGTCGAGTCATCGATCAAAGTCGCATCCTAGAATTTATTTCCTTATTTTGTTTCCTTTTTGTTTAGGACATTTTTTATATAAATAAGGTATGTAAACCTCATATTTCGGGGTTAAACATTATTGTTCACTTTTAGTTCTTGATATTTTGTTGGGAATTAACTTGCAAACTTTGGCAATTTGATTTCCGAATTTCGGTTTATAAAAAATTTTCTTTGAAATTCAGTTCGATATTTCGAGTTTCTTCTACTCTAAACGTAGGTTCATAAACTCTTATTATCAAAACATGAATTGTGTTCTTTCAAGCATGAGTAGCTAAATCCACAACTAGGGTTGTGGGAACCATGAGCGATTAACAACGTATAAATAATAATTAAGTAATTTTTGAATAGTGTTTATGCATGTATTGGTAATTCTTTATCTTAGAAATCTTTTTAACGAGTGCACGCGTTAGAACTCGCCTTGTTTCTACTTGTCAGACCAAGGAGGTAGTTAATAAGAAAAGAATTATCAACATAGATTTAGTGTGATACTATCTAATAGTCTAATGCCAATTGGTGCGAGGGTGAAAACTAAGTCATACATTGATGTGATGTCTAATATGAGGTAAAGGTAAGGGTAAGTAAGGTATACACACATAGCCGGACCAAGGTGCGGGGTGAAATTCCCTATTTGGAGGACCAATCACTTAGGGATACCTATCTTACCAACTTTGCATGTAAAACACTTGAAAAAGATTACTATTATTAGGATTACCGCGTTAAGAGCGTATGGGGAACATATACACCCTAATTTCTTTCTCATATTGATAACTCGAAGTTTAAATCTTGCTCACTTGTCACTTAAACAACAATCAGTTATTTGTTTCATAACCCGCCACCCTCCCTTTATTTATTTGTCTCGGAAATAGTTTGACTAAATGGATATAATAGTGAGTTAAGTTTAAGTCTAAACCATATTCCTTGTGAGATCGACCCAAATCTACAAGTTGGGTTCTTTATTTGACATCGATCGCTTATACTTCTTTAGGGAGGTGTAATTTGAGCGTATCAATACCGCACATCAAATTTATCAGATGAAAAATATTTGATCCCTGATAATAAATCAATTTAACGAAAAATTGATCATAATTTATTGATCTGATGCATACAACTACTTCAGTATGTAATATATTATATTTCAGACCATGAAACTTTGTTCTCTTAAGCAATGATTGACTATTTATTTGAGTTATTTAATGTCACATCAGCTTGGATATTTATCAATATTATCAAAATGAATTATCTTGATTTCATATTCAGAAAGTTGTGCTCTTAACTCAATTATCTTGCACACGCAATTTTGCGAATGTCAAACTACATGTTAACAACAAACGCACATGTGATTATCTTATAAATGCATATCTTTATCATATCACATGATAGGTGAACGGGCCCATATTCACCTTTTATAGTTTTCAGAATTTAGGGATTTAGTCTCAACATTAGTTGATCCAATCAACTTATCATGAGGACAAGCAACAAAAGAATTCTTGAAGAATCTTCTAGTTTTTCAATGTATATCCATTACTCAGTATGCACATCTTTGGGATGACCAAATTATTGATGCCAACCAATAAAATTATTAGTACCCGTAAACTCCAAGTTTACTATGCCATGTGCCTTTTTGCTTTAGTAAATTTCTAATTTACTATTATATGAGCAAAATTTGGATTTACTATTTCGAAAGTAATTTTAAGATTCATTTCTTCTCAATCACTCTACCTCTTCGGAAGGTGAGTCGTGATCCCATCACGATAAAATGCATATCCATATTGATAAGCTTTATTTTTCACTATCACATTCACTTTAGTATTGAGTTTATTCGATCCCAATTGATAGGTATTAATCATTAAATGCTTGGGATGAAAACTCTACATTATTATCAAGGCGAATGGACTTAATTTGATTATCAGAATCATATTATTTGTGGCAATAATTTTGCAAATACCAAGTTGCGAGATGACAATAGGCACACGTGAGACCATATAGAAGGATCACCTATTAGTTCCATGAAGTATCTAAACAACCCAATATGTGGGTGAATAGGTCTACAAATATCCCCATTTATACGTTCCAAGAACTCAAATGACTCAATCTCTGCTATTGTTTGTGATGGTCTCAAAATTAATTTGCCTTGCTAACTAGTAGTACAAGAAAATTTATCATTTGAAAGAATCTTTATGTTCTTTAATGGATGTCTATTTGAATTATCTATAATTCGTCTCATCATTATTGACCCATGCATGATGTCCCAGACGATCATGTCAAAGTATGAAAGTAAGTAAAGTTCTTATTTACTATAGAATGTGCCTCAATTGCACTAATTCTTGTCCAATGCAAGCTTGAAGATAAAACATGAAATTTTTCTATAACACATGTCTTGCTAAGAGACATTCTTGGTGATACCACATCCACGACTAAAGGTCACGATCTTTTCCACGCCTAGCATGGTGACTTACACCTCATTCACTTTAGAGAATAGATCTATATTTTTAGCATTTATCAAAATTTCTCATTATCATGAATGGAACACAATGTGTGAGTATATCAAATTATGATAGCTTTAGTGCCTCATTCCATATTCATGTGCATTATTCAATTACTTGTCTTTTTCAGACATAATATGCACTGCTACCACATTCACTTTAGGGAATGGAGCGATTTCAATTGAGTAGGGTTCATGACTACTTTTCATCAAAAACACACATTGTTTTGCATTAGTCATTATTATATCCTCAATATGGTGCATAGAGACTCAAACTCAACGTCTTATCCATATAAAGGTGTGTTAAACCATTAATCGATGGAACTTGAACCCAACATCTTTAATTTTATCATGGTGCATCAAGACTTGAACTTGATGTCTTACCCACTCTTTGTGCGATTAGACATGATCATATCGTTTTACACTTAACCAATGACACTTATTATGATTTATCGATCTCCTCGTATAAATTTTAAACACAATACTTAAATGGTTGAATATTCTGACCATACAACTACTTTCAGTAATAATATCAAACAACATGATTATTCGAGCAAAGTAAACAAAGTTGATAATTGAATAGGCCAATTTGAAGACTTGGCACATATTTTGATGTATTCAGTAGGTTGTACAATGAAGGTTGAAATTAACCATCGAGGACAGAAAGTCAACATAAACTTTTCTAATATATCATATGCACGTGGACAGATTTACTAGTTATGTTATTAACTGCAGCTACCAAGATGTCACACAAACCGGGAAACAATACGTACATTCGGATTTCCAGTAAAACAAAACGCACGTGACATATTCAATACTTTTCAAAGTATTTGCTTAGGTGATAGAGTCTCGTGTTGATAACATGTTATGAAACTATATAAAATATTGAGAAGAGAGTACAAAGTAGGGAGAAGAGAGGAGACTTATTATTTCTCTTGAGGGATAATTAGAGATTCACATATCTAATTTATAATGAAGGAAAACCCCTTTATTTATAGGGGAAACCTAACTTGGTTCCCAAGTAGGATTCCTAACCATACCCTAAAAGGACTCCACATAATAGACATTCACTATAATACAAATATGTTTATAACAAAAATTAAATTAATTAGATTTTTTTAAAATGTTGATTTCTAAAACATGTCACGTAGGCGGCTCTAGGGTTCTCCAAAACAGGCGACCTAAAATACCTCGTCACTAAGGGTCTGTTTGAAAAGTCACCATGCTAATTGGATTTGATGTAATTGCGTGTAATTACATTGCTTGTCATGTTTGTATGGCCATGTAAATGACCATGTAATTTGGGTGTAATTGGTTGGTGGTAATTACACTCTCCAATTCACAAGGGGACGATGTGTGTGTGAATTGCTGATAATTACATGGTGTTATCACAAGTTGATTATTTTTTATTTTCTTCCTTTTAGTTTTTGTTTTAGTTTTAATTTATTTTTATTTTTATTATTTTGAATTCTTTTTAATTTTTATTATTCTAATATTTTCTAAAAATATTTTAATTTATTTTATATTATTTATACTTCATTTCCTTCTCATTTATCAACCTTTACTTCATCTGATTTCATGCAATTTTTCGTGTTATAAAAAAAATCATTAGTATAATTTTGTTAGTATTCTAATTTTAAAATTAAAGTAGAATTCATTGTTGAATAAGGTTATGGACTTACCTTTTTCATTTCTTTTAAATCATATTTATGTATGTTATGTTGAAATTTGACATAAGAGTATTATGTTAAATTTTTTATTTTGAATTTAGAACTTATGTTATATTTTCAATTTGATTTGTTTTAGAAGTATTTGCCAGATATTTTACATACCAAGCTAAAACAAATTAGTTGGACTTGATGGATTATCTGTTTGTTAAATATTTTTTTAATTTTATGACATTATATTTATAATATTAATCTTTTTATCAAGAATGCATTTCCTCATGTTCATAGAAATTTTGTACTTTCGGTTTTTATGGTTAATTTAATTAAATATACTTAATTGAAAAATACAAATCAATTATTTTTTTATAATATTAGTTAAGGACATATGTTTATTAATTAATATATTATTAAAAGCCAATATATATCTTAAATATTCAATATAATATCATTTATAAAGGCTCTTATTTGTCTAATGATGATTAATTTTTATTTTTAAAAATTATTATAACCTTATGATTATACTTGTGCAACCAAATTATACTAGTAATTACACTATAATTATATTGTGGCAAACAATAAGGTCAATGTAATTACTAGGTGTTTTATCAAAAAAGAAATAAAGATTTTGACTAACTTTGAAAATAAATTAACTTAAACACTTCAAACAATTTTCAAAAGAAAACTCGATGAAAATAACTAAATAGTAAAGGCAATGACAAAAATATTTTTTTCATGGAAAAATGGTTCATCTTAAGGGATTCAATTAAATTAAACCAAACAGTTAAAGGTTAAAATGAAACAAGAACGACTAACAAATATTTACAATCAAATAATTGACAAAGTAAAGGTGTCACGACCCAGACCATCGTGATTGACACCCACACTAACACTCCGGTGGGAGAACCACTACTACAATCCAAACCAAGCAACTAAAGCAATAACTATGGCATTTAAGTCAAATACTAAGGAAAGAAAAATAGAGTTCCCATAAACTCTAACAAAAGTCTAACAATAATAAACTAACAATGCGGAAGAATAATGTAGAACCTGAAAGTCAATGTACCAAAACATCTAACAATGAACCAAGTCTAAACAAGAAGGGATACAACCCCAAACTAATGAACTAATCAACTAACTAGAACAAATGTCTAAGTCCGAAAATGGTGGACATAGACGAAAGAGAATCTCATGGTAGCCCGGAAGAATTGGCTCACCCAATTCGAAGTGACGATCACTGATCTCCTAAGCGAGGTCTGTCAGTAGTTGCTTGAAGATGCCCTGTACTCAACAAAAATAAGAGCAAGTTCAGTATCAGTACACAACCACAGTGTACTGGTAGGATCACACGGCTATCCCACTAGTGCAACATAAACAAGTCAAGACAACATTATAATCACATGCACATATATCAACATATACAATATTATCAAAATTTACGATCAACGAACAACTTCACATTTTATATCAAATCATTGGTCCTCTTATGGAATCCAAACCCAAACAGTTGGCATACCAGAACGTGGCAATCGATCCCATATTTATGTCGGAACGTGGCAATCGATCCAAGTTAGTTATGCCGGAACGTGGCAACCGATCACATTCACACACCACAATCACAATCACAAGTATATCATCAAGATCATACATTTAAGTCATGATTCATGGCATTCATCATTCCTCTGTCTCATTTACAACAAGTGTGATCAACATTGCAACATGCATACATATACAAGTATCATAATGAAGCAAGAGCAAACATACATCTCACAATCATAGAATCACAATCATCACCTACCTCGAAACAAGCTTGAAACCCTAAGAAATTTTATCCTTCCCTTTCTGGATTCGTTCCGCTTGTTCTTAGTCTACAAACAATCAATACAACGCGGGAATCAACCAACAATCGCTAATTACCCGAAACTATAACAATTATATGAACCATAGATCAAACCCATGATCCGATCCCAATCATCCAAATTAGGGTTGTCTCCACCTTAAAATCTATAACAAAATCCTCCCTCATCAATATTCACCCATTCTATTACGTTCTACGGATCGAAAAATGGATTCGGGGAGTGAAAACCTTACTTTTAGCCTCAAGAATGGTGAAAAGCAAGTAGGAGTCGCCTGGGGTTCGTTCCTTAGCTCTAAAATTCAAAAAGTGCATAATGAGGTCGTTTAGGGGTTTATTAACGACTTTAATTCGCGTCGAGCCCGCCACAGCGGCCCCGCCAGAGCGACCAAATTCCCCACCAAGGTGGGTTGCATGAGATAGAGAGTTATTTAAAGAATTCCAAAATCCCCATTTCACAACACACCTCTAACCAACGACGCTCAGAAAATACCTTTTACACTAAGATCGATTCCGGGAGTTCTACTCACCCGAATTCAATTCCGTAAAGTCGTACGAATTCTTTAACGAGTTATCTAACTACTCATGCAATCAAAATCATAAATGATTCACCCAATTATTACCAGATTTCCGTACACCTCAAAGACTCTAATTTCATCCAAATCTGGACTAGGTTAGGAAAATTCAAATATTACAAAAAAAAAATCCGACCCCAAATTTTTCCCCGTTGGAATTTTCTATAACTACGGAATCCGGTCGTTACAAAAGGAGAAGATAAATTTGGGCCCCTTTTTGGCCCAAATTCGTTGTTGCCTGAAAGGTTGGGCTATTAGCCCATTTAATTCACATCACTGCTGCTCATTTTGTTTTGGGCTTGACCCATTTTGCTGCGATATGGCAGTGTATACACACTGTATATCAGACATGTATCTATCGTATTTTGAATGTATATTTTTGTATACAACTCACTTTTCGGCTTCCGAGACCTGCATTTCTTGTCTTCAACCTGTATCCTAACATTTTTTACTTATATTTCAGCACTTTGACCTGTATATCAGTGTATACAATCTATTTTATTTTTATAGACGTTTGAGGATTGTAAATTGCCTTCAACTTGTACACATGTTTCCCTTACTTCATATATCAGTCCATTGGGACTTGAATTTAAGCATGAATCGAGAATAGATGTAATTGGTCCTCCAAAACCCGAGAAAATGATCAAAATGGTCCTTAATGTATGGACTTTGATTCCATTTGGTCCTTAATGTATGGACTTGATGGAAATGGTCCTTTATGTATCATAAATTGTGATCAATTTGGTCCTTAACCCTAAAATTAATATATTTCTTTTCTTTTTTTGCCATCAAAATATACGGAATATGTAAAAGATGCGCTCGTTCAAGACTTTCCTTCCCCTGTTTCCAAAAATTCCAAAAGGGCACATCAATATTTTTAACCAAAAGGGCAAATCGCTCCTGACGAAGCGATTTTGTTCTGACAAAACTGATGCCGTTACTCCTTTAAAAAACATAAAAATCGCTGCCGGTCCAATTTTTTTTTCTTTTTTCTTTAAAATCGTTGTTGTGATTATTTTTTTTTAACAACGCTGCCCCAACAACGTTTAAAAAATAGAAATAGCTGCTATAGCAGCCATTTTCTTAAAAAAGTTTAATTTTTTTTTATTAAAAATTCTCGAGGCGAGGACTGCTTAAAAAAACAATGGAAAATCGCTCCACGTGTAGCGATTTTAGTTAAAAAAAATTAATGGCAGCGATTATTTAATTTTTTTAAAACTAAAATCGCTACACGTGGAGCGCTTTCCCATTATTGTTTTAAGCAGTCCTCGCCTCGGGAATTTTTAATAAAAATAATTTAAACTTTTTTAAGAAAATGACTGTTATAGCAGCTATTTCTATTTATTAAACGCTGCTAGGGCAGCGTTGTTAAAAAAAATTCACAGCAGCGATTTTAAAGAATTTTTTTTTGGATCGGCAGCGATTTTTATTTTTTTTAAAGGAGTAACAGCGTCAATTTTGTCAGAAAAAAATTGCTCCGTTAGGAGCGATTTTGCCCTTTTGGTTAAAAAAAATTGATGTGCCATTTTAGAATTTTTGGAAACAGGGGAAGGAAAGTCTTGAACGAGCGCATCTTTTACATATTCCGTATATTTTGATGGAAAAAAAAATAAAAAAATATTAATTTTAGGGTTAAGGACTAAATTGATCACAACTTATGATACATAAAGTAACATTTCCATCAAGTCCATACATTAAGGACCAAATGAAATCAAAATCATACATTAAGGACCATTTTGATCATTTTCTCTCCAAAACCCATTTGGAATGAAAGAGAAAAGAAGGCAAAGGAGTTTGATGAACTCACATGTAACAAGAAGAAAAGAAAAGAATTAATATCCATGTTCATAATGTTGAAACTTACAAATAAATTTAATTTAATCAATAAAGAAACTAAGCAAACTAATGACATAGTATCAATGCATTTTAACAATAACTTATATACTATCTAACACATGTTTGCTTCCAAATCAAAGCTAATTAGTCATACCTTCCCTCAAAGACACAATTTCCAGAGAATTGGGCACAAACAAGTTGCTTGATGATTAAGCTAAGCAGGTTCTGACAATCTCTCTATATATATAAAGTTGAATGTAGACGATGATGTGGCATGTCACTATGATCAACATTTGTATTTATCCTTTTTCTCCCTTTTTTGATTTTTTTTTCTGATTTTAATTGCATTTTTTTAAATTTATGCTATTAACCTACTAATTAATAAAAGTCTCATAATAAATATAACACTCAAACCATTTGCAGTGATCAAATACCTTTGCAACAAAGTCCATGCAACTATTTTTTTCTTAATCCACCCATTATGACAAATTGAAATTTATTGCAATAGAAATTTCAATTACACTCAATTATCATTATACAAATCTTTCATATTCCTAGCAGTAAATATGATTTTCACTCCATTGATTTGCCATTAATTTAACAATTGTAACGTTAACATAATTGCATCATTATCAACAAAAGAAACAATAAGCTTATAAATAGTACTGAAATAACTATAGATTTCAAACACATCTTGAAAAATAATGTGTCGTTCATGTTTGATGCATCATCACTCTCATCGCCTTCAGCAGGTCACTTTCTATTTTCATTATCAAAATTTATTTGAATATGTAGAATTATAATATATACTGAAATAACAAATAAAATCTATAAAATAGAGATTTTCTTCTTCTATATTTTGCAGATAGAGAAGATATACGTGTATAATGTGATGCTTGATGATCCTAAGATATTGATGTATAATTCTTTTTGTTCAAATGAGTGCCACACATAATTGCTCTGAATCTATACCATTTAGTCTTTTGAACAGTAATAAAAGGTTTATTCTCATATCCTTCAATTCTTAGTTAGAGTTATGAAAATAAAACCATCAGTAATAAAAATTTGTCTTATAAATCAAAGTTTATAAAAATTCACATCAATTAAAAATCAAAATTTTGATTTGTCTGTATAAATGAATTCATTAGAATATATATATATATATATATATATTTATATATATATATTTATATATATATATATTTATATATATATATTTATATATAACACAAATTATTACAAAATATGTATTAAAGGAGCTCAACATACCAAAAATTGACGGTCAATTTGTGAATTATAAGAATGACGGCCACTACAAAGTATGAGTTCTTTTTTTCTACCTTTTTTTTATTTAAAAAATACTGAAGATTATTGGATATTAAATGATATAAAGAGTTATTTAGAAAAAATATGAATATATAATTGTTATTTTTTTAAAGTAAAGAGTAAATTTAGTGTGATAATTGGAGTAGAATGAGGAGGTAGAGATGGAAAATAGCAAAATAAAAGGAAGAAGATATTAAATTAAGTGGAAAGAAATAAAAAGAAAAAGAAAAGAGAAAGAAAAATCTAAAAGTGGTAGATAAATAATAACCATAAAAAGGTAAGAAAATAAATAAAGAATATTAAGTTACGTTACTTGTGTTTTACCTTTTTTATTTTATTTCAAGTAACTTTATTGTAGAGCTTTATGTTACATATCCGTTTCCTTAAATGATTCTTTTCGATTTATCAATTTTTCCTTTTTCATTTTTTTTTATCTTTTCTCTATTTTTCTCTGATTTTTTAATCAAAGGATAAAAAGACTTAGAAAAAGTATTTCTTTTTATTCTCAATTTTTTTTTGGCTTTTTACTCATTTTTATTAGTATTTTATTTATTTTTTGTTAATTTCTTTGCTTTTTACTCACTTTTTGATTAGTAAATTAATATAAAGTTCACTCATTATTATTTTAAATAGTGAAAGAAACAATAATGATTGTGCCCAGTCGTTATAACATTCTCATGTTTCATATTTATGGAATGCTACATTCTTTTCATATTCTAATTTATATCTATAATAATAAAACTAGACATAAAAGATGTGATGTGACAACTCTTTATAACCAATAAATACTTTTTTTTTATTGATTGAGTTTTGAATAATTATTTTATTTTTCTTATGTTTGGGGAAAAATTGAAAATGGTCATTTTTTCCAAAAGAAAATTCATTTTAGAGATTTCAACTAATTTGCCGCACTTCAATATTTGAGAAGAAAATAATCGACATTCAAAAGTATTTTATTTTGTAATGGTTGTTAAAGTATTTATTTCAGGATTTTGTTTGATATTCAATACTATATTCTTTTTCTTCTCTTAATCCTATATGTCTTTTTTCTTTCATTTTATTTTTCAAAATATTTCTTTCATTTTGTTTTTAAAAATATTATAATCACTCTGAAGTCTGAAATAAAAATAACTTGAAAGTATTTTTTACTTTCTACTTTAACGATTAAAATTATCATTAAAAAAGTTGAATCTTTAAAAATTTCTGATGCAAATAAAAAAAATACAATGATTCATAAAGATTTTCATAAATAGTAATGCAATGCAACTGCTCAGTTATATCAAATGTCAGTGTACAAAAATTAATGAATCTATAAAATCGATGTGATCTAACTAATTAGAGAGGAGATATATGAGATTAGGAAAAATAGTAACAAAAAATAAATTGTAGTGACATTTTCATTATATGTATATTCAACAATTCTTATAATTTCTTGTAATTTTAATATATAGAACAAGTACAAAGATTAATACATAAAGTTATATCTAGATCCGACTCATACAAAATTGCAGATTTGACTCATATAAAATTGCAGGTTCATTAAATAATAATAATTATAAATTATAATTATTAGACGTGTGATTTTATTTTTCGAATCAATGAATAAAAGTGCACTTTGTAAAATTATTTTAAACTAATTTTATATATGAAATTAGAACAACAAATTATTCGTAAATATGTAAGTTATTTGTAATTTTATTTAATTCAATATTTATTATATAGAAATTCTCTTTTTTTATTTATTTTGTTGCTTTAAAATTAAGTTAAATATATTTAGTTAGATGTAGTTTTATTTGGGTAGGATTTTCATTATAGAAAATGTTTCATTTTTTTGACATCATAATGAGTGTAAGTATAGTATAGGTGACCCATTTAAAGTGAGATGGATGATATAAGAAAATAGCAATTAACTTTGAGACTAATTTGATAGGAAGAAATTAAAAAATAATAATTAATCAAAGAGTTTTCATAATATAATCAAAACAACTAATAATGTTATGGGTAGATAATATAGTGAATATAAAATTGATCGAAGTGAATTAGTTCTTTAATGATCGCGCAAAGCGCGGTCAAATTCCCTAGTTTAAGGGAAAAAAGAAATATTTGAAGGAAGCAAACACTCAACAGTAAATAACAATCTGATCCAAATTGAAAGTGCTGCATTTCAAGACAACACGAGCTATTAATCCAAGTTGAAGTGCGACATTCATGTCAAAACGATATCATAAACTTAAGACAACAAAATATTCAAAGAAAAGAACCTTAGAACAAAAGTAACTTATCATTTCTGAACAGATTTTAATCCTAAAGGCATTTAAATCGAGCATATAAAAATAAGAAAAAACAGGGCAAGGATTATTACAACAGGCAAAGGAAACAAATGCTAACGTAACTACTGCTGAAACATGCTTAAAAATGAAGTAGAATAAGAACTAACAGGACAGCTACACACCCCCAGTCCTTTATTCTCTTAGGGCATCTCCAACCCTAAACTCTATTTTACTCTTCAAGTATAGAGTTCGAAAAATTTTATTATGAATGAGGCACAACTATGATGTAGAAGACAAAACTTGTATGAGGCTCCATATATTTTTTGACAAGTAGATAATTGGGTCCCATTTCAATAAATGACCCACACTCTTTTTTCTCTCTCATCCTTTATGACCTTTTTTTCCCTCTTTAACTTTTTATTTTTTTATTTCTTTTTCAACCATTATTTCAAATTTTGCACTTTCATACTTTAATAATTTTATTCATAAAAAGTATGAAAAATATCCATAAACACCTACATAAATACTTAATATTTCCATCAATTTATATGATATTTTTTATTCCTGAAATTCAAGCTAGATGAAATTTAATAAATATTTTGTTTATCTACTTTCCTTACACGTTTCTTAGAAAATTATAAATAAAAATGATAATTTTATTAATTTATTCCTTAAAAGACTTTTT
>JAJOOS010081731.1:0-18840 GCA_029582725.1 Solanum chiquidenum | reverse complement strand
TTTTTAATTTCTCAATTTCAAAATCTCTATTAAGTAGGAATTTATAATGGATTCCTCCTTTCCTTTTATCTAGATTTAGAATTATCTTCCATTATAGTCCAAATTTTCACTATTGAAGATGGAATATGCTCCTGAACTAAGGAGAACAACAAGTGGATCTCAAATTAAGGGTTCCAGCTCATCACCTCTGTCCTTGTTTCATGAGGAAAGGGGACACTACGTGGGTATTTCACAAGAAAACAAGGTACACTTCAGATTATTTTTGAGTTTTTTTTTAATGAAAAATGTATATTTTTGTTTACTCTAGGGTTTATTTTTATCTTTAACTATTTGTTGTTGAATCGAAGAACGGCAAGTGGGGTTAGAGGCTCGTTATCAATGTGGGAGTTAGACCTTTCTTAATAGATATGGTCAGCATTTATTATTTTAAGACTCTTTGAATTATGTCTGCTTTATGATTTTTCTTCTACTTTAATCTGTGTTTATAGGGAATATCGTCACAGTTTGAAAAAATTGTAAGTGTAGTACTAGCTGAAATTGCCACCCCTATAATGATTCATAAGAAAACCTGTCAAAATATCTTTAAAACATCTATTGTTTCATAATGTTCTGATTCTTCAGCATCAACATCTATCTCCTCTTCCCAACGGTGAGATTTAACCAAACTGAACTAAAATTCAGTAATTTCATGAAATAGAGGTTGTTTATTAATATAATTCCAAAAACTGAAATTACAAAAGGAAGAAAATTATTAAAATGTCAAATTTAACTAGCTCAATAATAGGAATTCCATAGAAGAAATGAGATCAGGTATGTGAATTGACTGAAGTTTTATCATCAGCCTTACAAATGTCTCCTTATTCTCTTTAATTAACAGCTCTTATCTATACTTGTTTGCAATGCTCACAAAAGTAGTATAAAGTTGTTGGAGCATAGACATCATGGTCACATGGTCAGAGTCCTCGATCTCTTCCACTTTATCTGGTGGATTCTTTTCAATCATTAACGGTAGAAATTCCTTCTTTAGACTTTATTTTTGAGCCGCAACAATGAGCACTCACCTAACTGATTTATACCTTTTGCTTGAAAGAATTATCTCCTTACAAACATTTTTCGTGCGCGCTATAAATAAAATATCCAGCGCCAAATCCTAACACCAAGAATTGTAAAAACCTATTTGATTAGTTCCAAGTTAATGTTGTGAATTGTGATTAAGTACTTGAATAGACCTGTAATTTGGATTAACTATTAAAATCTTCCAGAAGGTGGTGATGCCTACTAAGAAATTTCTGCCAAAGAAAAATATATTTTCAAATGCCTACCATTCTCATGACCAGAATAACAGAGGCAGCTTTATAATAAGAAGAGTTTGGTTTCTTCCAACTTACTTTCATGCACAAGCAACCCACAGTAGCTATTATTTGAGAGATTTTGAGTAGGGCTGGGCATAAAATATCGAAAATCGAACCAAAATTTTTGGTAATTTGGTATTTGGTAATTCGGTATTTGATGTGATATTTGAGAGTAAAATTTTAAAAATATAGTATTCGGGTTTGGATTTGGTACGAGACGTTAGAACCACGATATTTCACGAATATCAAATTATTTACTTAATGAAGACCATATATCAACAGGTTCATAATCATTAGTACAAGCCTAAAGAGAAAGTTAAAAGACATGTATCTTTTAATTGTGTCAATTTACTTTTCTTGACTTCTTGCTTGTTATATAGTCCCTCCATATAGAACGATATTAATACCGTACCGAACCGAACCGGAAGTTTGATTTACCGATTAACGAATCAAAATTTAAAAATTTGGTATTTGGAAATCTATTTAACTACGAATTACCGAACTCGAAATTTGGAAATCCCAATCCGAATACGAACGCCCACCCCTAGATTTGAGTTCTAGGGGAGTTTGACTTTTACTAACTTACTTCCACGCACAAGCAATCGTAGTAGGGGTTAATGCAAGCCTGGGGACTGTGGCCTCTCTATTAGTAGCCATCTTGGCCAAGCAAGGTACCTTTGTATCATTGGGATGGCTAGATTCTTTTATCGTCTTCGGTAAGTAGTGCTTTAACTCTGTGATCATCCGATCTAAAAGTGTAAGTTATTAGAGAAATAGTAAATGATCTGAAATCAAAATTTTAGTGGCACTTTAATCCATCTATCAGAAGAACAGAAGACATCTTTTAATGTTTTGGATCGCATGAAGTCCTTACACTCTGCTACTATGACATTCATTTTGTGCACAAAAAGGGGAAATAACATCCATTTCCTGCTCTGTTTCTTGATTTATTAAACTGTGTCTTGCTCGAGAATCCACCAGCACTACAAACTTCTCCACTCACTTGACTCTAAATGAATTCTAATAAAGGCAAATGACCACAGTGGGATCTATAAGCTCTTCTACAGCATATTCCACATTCATATGTTCTTAATTCTTCAGTTTCAACTTCTATCTCCTCTCTGCATTGATGAGATTCAACCAAATTGAACTAAAATTCAGTAATTAGAGGTTGTTTATTGATGTCAATTCCAAACAATGAACAATGAAGGAAATGACAACTGAAAGAAAATGGTTGAACTTGTATGGGAGAACTGAGATCATCATATAAATGCATCAGATTCACTGAAGTTTTATTCTCAGCCTTAGACACGTCCCCCTTAATCATTTTAATCAACAGCTCTTATCTATACTTGTTAGCGATGCTCAGAAGAGTAGTAAAAAGTTGTTGGGGCTTAGACATCATGGTCACGTGGTCAGAGCCCTCAGGTGGATTCTTTTCAATCATCAATTGTGAAAATTCCTTCGTCAGAGCTTTATTTTCAGCAGCAACAATGAACACTCACCTAACAGACCCATACCTTTTGCTTGAAGGAACTATCTCCTTAGAAACATCTTCCACGCGGTATAAATAAAATGGCCTTACTAGTGTCGTGGCCAACGCCGAATCCTAACACCGACAAGGAAAAAAACCGATTTAAATCAGTTCCAAGTTGATGTTGCGATTAAGTACTTCTGTAATTTGGATAGACTATTAAAATCTTCAAGTAGGTGATGCTGACTAATAATTTTTAGCGAAAGAAGTGACATTAGGGCCATTCTCATGACCAGAATAACAGAACTTATTAGCTATTTCGATTACAGTATATATTTGTATTATGACTTTCTTACCTCAATTGGGCTCAACTGATAAATACTAGTTGCCAAGTACTTCGGACCTGCGATGACGGTGGTTGGAGGATTTGTAGGTCCATTATTGTATGTAACACGAGTATCAAGTTGAGTAATTAATGCATTGATTGCCTAGTTTCAAACATTTAAAAGTTTAAACAAACATAACAGATCATCTCATGCATGGCTAAAGTTGGGAATACGGAAAATTGATACCTTAGTATAGAGGGCGGTTGCATTGAGAGTTGGACTACAAGAATTATTTTTTTATCTGCAGGAAGTGAAGCCATGAACTTCATTAGCGGACTCAAGTAATCAGAAAAATGTGGGATTTCGAGGGTCTGTTTCGGGTTGATCCCTGAAGCACCCAAGTCCAGAGCTGTAACATTATGCCCTGAAGATGTCATCAATGCTACAATCTTGTACCAGGTCCAGGCTCCATGGAATGCCGTATGAACTACCACAAAGTGCTTCTTAGCTTTAGGGACTGACAAGGTTGCATTTACATATGGAAACACAAGTATTAGAATTACTAGACTTGTTGGAAACTTGCTTTTCTCCATATCTATTTACCTTCTTTTGAAGAATGAACACATTATATGAACCATAACAAGACTACTTTAAAATCAAGGAGTTTGGTTTCTGTTTACTTAATTGTATGCAGAAACAACCCCACGTAGGTTTTTTTTTTTTTAGAGAGTTCGATTTCTGCATCCCCACACTGACTATTACTTCTACTCATTTAGTCAAGTTGGGCTGATTTGGACTAAATATGTAGTCCATATTGATACATAAGAAAGCCTGTTTAACCATCCACTTGATCTGGCTAATATCTATCAGTAATCCATCTTTACAGTATGAATAATGTGTTTGCCAAAAAGTCTTCATGTTTAATTCTCTATTCTGCTCAACTAGATCTATGGTCTTGCACTTGGCAATTTTGGTACAACACATGGAATTTTTACCTAGACAAGGCTGATCTGACAGGAGATTCACTGTTTCATTACAAATAAACAAATGGAAAAAGGGTAATAATATCCATTAGTTACCCCAATCTTAAAGAAATAGGTAAAATGGAACTTTGCATTAGTTTAATATTTATATCACATGACACTAATTAACAAGTAATAGTTCTTCCACGTCTCTTTTCACAGCATTTTTAATGGATGTGATTGACTTAAATCTCTGCAAATCATGACAACAAAATCTGCATCCCCACTTTATTTTTGTTTTGTAGCCCAACGTGGCCACAAAGCATTGATCCATATCATCATTTCTCTCAGCCATTAAGATAACATATTTCATTACAAAAAGGTTACAAGAGAATCTATATCTGCAAGGCCAAGTGTTGATATTCCCATATTAGAATCTTGATGACTTATAATCTAGACACCCCAGAAAAGACTTTCAAATCAGATCAGAAAATATGAATGAATCCAAACTAATTAATATGAAATCAGACCAAATTGCCTCATAATATTTGCATATTGGATGACTCCTAGAAAGAAGGCACAGGCAGGGTAGTAAAAGTTCAAGAAGAATCAGATGAAAGTAACTCCATATTGTCACTAGGATCTTAACAAAACCTGGAAGAACCAAGACAGGGAGAAAAAGAAGGCAAAGATAGATATAAGGGGTGAGCACAAGGAATGAACAAACCAACCCTCTAAAGGGCAATACAATAGGCCAAAAGCCCCACCAGTATAGTTGGACAATCAAATTATCGTCCATCCACTGACGTAAATGAATCGGCGAATCCAGATGGCCGAGTGGGTATACTTGTTTGTGTATTTTCACTGCTGCCAATGTATGAAGAAGTGCCGTCAATGCCACTCATTCCCTCGAGAGCCTGCCACTTCTTAACTGCTTGAGGTAACGTCATGTCATAATCGATTCCATATATTTCATCCTCGTCCACTTCTGCTGGTTTCCAGAGCTCGGCCAGGGAGGAAAGCACGTTGACAGCATGACCCATGTCTGGTCTCTGATGGGGTTCCCTAGCACAGCAGTGACCAGCCAACTCAGCAACTGTGCTGACACTGGCCAGAGTTTCTTCATCAAGATCGATTGTGTGGTCAATGGCCTTACGGAATGTCTCCTTATTTATATGCATTCTGCGGAACCATGGGACCAGATGCATGCTTTCCTCGGGCTGAGATTCATCCAGAGCTCTTCTTCCAGTAATTAGCTCCATCAAAATTACACCAAAGCTAAACACATCAATCTTTGTGGTTACTCGGCCCGTAACTGTCCAATTAAATAAAATAGTCAAGTGTTAACAGTTTCTTTCATACTAATGATGCAATACAAGATGAGAGCTATTAAATTGAAGTTGGATAGGGAGAATAAAATGCAAACAAGAAACCAAATGAAAGAACCCGATCAATGCCTAAAGGAGATAAACTACACTTGATCTGAGCCTAGAGGAAATGAACAACAGCAACACAGCTTTATCATCGAGGAAGAAAATATACAATCAGAAAGGGAAGTGTTTTCCCATAATACGAAAAAGTCATCATTCAACACAAGAGCACAACACCTAAATGGCGGTAACATAACTAACTTGTGGAAATAAGAGAAAGGTTACCAGGAATTCCTACATCTTATTGAAGAAGTAGATTTAAGTTTTGACTGTCAAGCAAAAAGTCAAGCATTTGTCAGAAGTAATAAGAGAAAGGCATATTGCTTATTTTTCTGTTCTCAGACTTGCACTCCACCATTCGAAGATATAAGGTACAGCATAAGTTCATCTGCTGCAATCCTACATTCCTACCATAGAAACTTCTCTAGCTCTATAGGAATTTATTCATTTTTTTGATAAACGTAGTGTTCCCAACTCTCTATTGGTTTTACTTCCACTGTATCAGGGTGATGATATTAGCAAAAGTGTACAAGAGAGTTAGCTCCAGTACAAGAACCTAGTTAAAATCAAACAGCTTACACAATACAAAAAAAGTGTCAACACTATTGAAGGGACAAAATCCAGCTAAACAAATAACTAGGTACTAGATTTAAGAGAGTGATTCGAAGTTGAGACCCGTTCAAACCATCTGTGATTTCTTTCATTCCAGACGCACCAAAAAATACTGCTGGAATCTCCAGATCCTCTTGATAGCTATATCAACTTTCCAGAAGATCCAGCTAGAATAGGCTTCCCTGATGGTCTGTAGATGCAAACCAAAACAAGAGAGGAAGCAGTTCCTACTTCCACTGTCTCCTGTTAAGCCTATTAATCTAATATTATTGGCCTTATATACACTAACACACGTCCATTTATGTAAGCAAATATATGCAAAAATATAAGGAAAATTAACAGGTCACATGATGAAGTTTACCTGCATACTCTGGTGCCAGATAGCCAAAAGTTCCAGCCAACCTAGTAACCAATGAAGTTTTTCCCTCAGGAGCAAGGCGAACAAGTCCAAAATCTGCAACTTTAGCCCTCATATCATCTCCCAAAAGAATGTTAGATGGCTTCAGATCTCTATGAATGAAGCTCTGTTGAGCTAAACCGTGAAGATATTCAACACCCCTTGCAACATCCAGCGCAATGATTAGCCTCCTTGTCCATTCGAGGGGCTTTATCCCTTCTTCCTTCCAGTTGAAAAGATACCTGCTGACTGTCCCTTGTGGCATATATTCATATACAAGTAACCTCTCATTTCCATCCAAGCAATATCCTAGCAGTGCCACCAAATGCCTGTGGCGGACCTTAGTAAGCACCGCAATCTCAGACGTGAACTCATCCAACCCCTTCTCGCTCATAACTCCAGATTCCATCCTCTTAACAGCAATTTTAGTTCCATCATGTAACTCCCCCTTGTAAACAGTTCCAAATCCACCTCTCCCCAATATATTCTCCTCGCTGAAGTTGTTCGTGACGTTCCTCAAAACTTGGATGGAAATCACCATGTTACCAGCCTCAACAATGTGCAAGTCCCCAGGTGCACTGCTTCCACAACTGTACGTTTCGGTTGTCCCTCCATTGACACTTGAACCAGCAACTGTGATCTTAACAGCATCTTGGTCAGATCCTGAATGATGAGGATGAATAACCACTGCGTGTGGACTCTGAACTCTACCGGACCGCATGCGCTTAGTCCTGTAAAGACAAAACACAAATAATCCAGCAACTGCAACCGCACCACAAACACCACCTATCACTGAGCCCACAACAACTCCAGTTGAAGATTTTTTATTACCATTCCCATGAGTTTGTCCACCTCCACCCCCATCGGGTGAACTAGGAGTGATCCCAGAAGGTGCAACTGGAGGTGGATTATCTTTCCCAATATTGACATTGCCATCATATTTAACCAATACATTGCTCTTAAATGGTGGGATTTTTCCGTAAATTTGATTGTTAGAAACATCGAATTCCCTTAGGTTTGGCAGCAATGCGAGCTCATTTGGAATAGTTCCTGTAAGAAAATTGTTTGCTAGGATCAACTTCTGTAATGATGTAATGGACGAGTAGTTGGGAGAGATTGTCCCAGTAAGTCTCATTTTCTGAAAATTCAGCACTGTAATGTTCCCACCATCACAAGTTATGCCAATCCAAGACGAACAAGGATCATTCCCCTTCCAATTCTCAGCAAACCCCGTGGGATACCCCACATCCTTAGCCACAGCCAACAGCGTATTAACTTGTGAGTCACAAGGACCCGGCTGTGACAAACAAAAACTATTGGTATTATCCAACATATCCACTAGCACTGAAGGTGGAAATTTTGGCGTAGGCCCTTGAAAAAAGTTGTTTGTCAAATTAACCTTCTTTAACGAAGGAAGATTAACCAATGAGTCTGGCACTGGACCAGTGAAGCTATTGTCTCTCAAATTGCACTCTCTCAACTGAGTCAAGCCCGAAAAATCAGGCAAAGGGCCTGTAAACTTATTGCCTGAAAACCAGAGTTGGGTTAATGCGGTCATGTTCTGTACCACATCTATTGAACCATTCAACTTACTATGGAGACCATTTAACCACAACGTTTGGATAGAAGAACCCGAAAAATTCGAGGGCAGGGGACCCTCAAAATTATTAAAGGCCAGATGCAAATCTGTTAAACTAACAAAGGTATCTCCACCAAAGAAATCAGGGATTTTACCAGTAATATTAGCAGAATTAGCAGAGAAACTTTGAAGAGAAGTGGCATCTTTCAAACTCTCTGGTACAGACCATGGCGAAAAGGAATTGGAATCCAAGTTAACACTTTGTAAATTATTCATACCCTCAAAAAAGTCGCTAGGAATTGAAGTGAACCCATTGTTGTTAAGAAGAATGCTCTGCAACGAGTTCATCCCAGCAAAACTCGGAATCGCCCCAGTAAGTGCATTATGTTGAACTTCAAAAACCTGCAATTCCGTCAGGTTATTCATGTTTGGTGGTAGAGAACCTTTTAGCCCTTGATTCCCTACTTGAATCCTAGTTACACGACCATCTTTAGTACACTGAACTTTTCCCCATTTGCAGGGGTCTGGATCGTCCCAGCTGAGTGAACTCGGTGGGCTGATTCCCTTCTTCAACTCTTGCATCACTGCAGCATCTGTTGCTGCACTACCCTGAGAGTATACAGAGACAACAAGCGACAATAATATCAAGAAACACACAAAACCCAGATGGGGTTTCTTCAACTTCATTTTGTTCAAGAAAATTCTGCAGAATGAATCAAAAACTGAACTTTTTTCCTTGAAGAAAAGGGTTGTTAGGGTTTTCTTCAAGTTGGGGATAAAGAAGAATCGCAGAGTGTGCCAATGAAAAAGGTGTGCAGATTGAACGGCGGAGACTGTGGGAAGAAAGGGAGGAAAAAGGTTGGGAATTTGGAATTTTTGTTTGCTTTCTTTATAGAGTGGATAAAAAAGTCAAGTTAGTATGAGTGGGGAGGACATAATATATATAATTTGCATTTTCAATACCTATATATTCAACTTTTTTCCACTTTAACCCCGTGCTGGTAATTTATTTTATTTTTACAAATTTGTTATCACCTAAATTCTATTTTATGTCACATCTTTTGTCCTAAAAAAAATTATGCAATTTAATTTTAATAAAAAAATTATATTTATTATTGAGTAAGTATATCAAGTATTAATAATTAACTTAGATTTTCAAAATATAATTAATTAAAATAATTTAATAAAATAGGTCCCTAGTAAAAATGTATTAAGGAAAGTGACAGGTCAATAGTCAAACTTAGATTTTCATAAGATAAGTAATAAGAATAATTTTGTAAAACTGATTATATAATTTCTCAAGAAAAGTGTTGATTCAACAACGGACAAGTAGAAAAGAAGAAGGTTCATTTAAATATCATTTTTTTAGTACCAGTTTATTTGACATGTTTTTTTTCTAGAAAGAATGTTATCTTTATATAATTAAAAATGATTTTAAATGAGGTGAAATGTAGTCCTATCACTAAAAAAGGATTATAAAAGTTATTTAAAAAATGGGTTAGAACATGCAAAATAGTGGATATATTAGGGTGCAAAAGGTAAATATGGGAGTTGTTAGGCTTTCCATAAAAGGGAGAAGGTCTGTTCTGTTGAGCTGTGGGTAATGAAGTGAGAGAAAAATAAATGAATACAGCTGTCACTTGCGCGTGGGGTCCCCACTCTAGTCTTAATATGGACATGCTTGATTAATTTTTGGGATAATTCTAATTAATATTATGCTTATTTTCTTTTAATACTTAGTATTTTTAACTTATTTATATCATCAACATAAGATGTTATAATATGGCCAATTTACTCTAATTATTATAAGGAGATCAATCTTATTAATAGTGATCTCCCAATATTGATGTGGAGATGACAACAATGTCGTGTTAGCATCAACATAGAATATAGTGGATATAATTGAGATCCTTTTAAATATGAATTTAGTTAAATTTTAATATGGACATAAAGTAAATTATAATTTATGCGAGGTGGATCGATGATTGCTCGTATTTAGGCATGGGAAGAGTTTTGGTGGTATATTTTTAAAAAAATAAAAATTGTCATCATCAACGTATAATGCCTTGATGTTATAGGTTTGGTAAGATGACCCTTGTCTTGCCTATTTATTCATACAAAAAATAGGTGAAAGACCTAACCTCAAAGGTACAAGAATGATAGTAACTTACCATATGCAAAAAGAGGGATCCTACACATCTCCCATCTACAACTAACTATTCATGACATATATATACTTAAAACTAACAAAAAGTTCTTATCATATTTTCTTCTTATATATTCTAGGGAATTGTCTCCTATCAAATTGAAATAATAATTGTATCTAAGCGTCGTATAAGTTTCATACAGTTTTATAGTTTCATGCATACTCTGGATGCCGTATAAGTACTATATATGCCTTTGTCATTATGCTAGAGATCTTCATGTATATCTTTGTTTATTAAGTACTAATATATATTTTATTGTAATTTTTCGACGAAGTCCCGTAACATAAATGATATCAGTGATGACCTTCTTTAGTCTAAAATTTCTTCAACACATCAATAATAATTTGGCAGTTCAACTCCATCTGAAAATTAGTAAAATCATTATGAATGCATCATCTTAATTACTTTATACTATAGTTAGCTTTCAATGCTTCCTATTGGTATTCAGGAAGCTCGCCGTTTTTCGTATTTAATGAAGCCAACCATATATTTTTCTTTCTTATTTGGTGTTCGATACATATATTAAAGTCTGACTAAATTTAGATTAGTATCAGAAAGTCTTAATCAATATATATTTTTGTTTCTTATTTGGCGTTTGATGTCCATATTAAAATCTGACTAAATTTAAATTCACACCAAAATATCCAATATTCTCTGGTTAGGAAGCCAAACTTATGTCATTGTCATTAAATTGATTTTACCTCTTATTTCTTACTTCCTCCGTTTCACAAAGAGTGATTTGATTTGATTTCGCACAAAGTTTTAGAAAATAAAGAAGATTTTAAATCTTGTGGTCCTAAATTAAAGTTATGTCAAATGTACTAAATTGTCCTTCAATCTTGTGGCTTTAAACATGTCACGTGGAAAGTTGAAATTAAAATGTTATCAAAAAAAGAAAGAGGTCATTTTTTTAAACAGACTAAAAAGGAAAGGAGAACAAAAATGAAGGGAGTACATTTTATATAATATACTATTATCACATAGTAATGTCTTTATCATATTCACGTACCCCTAATAAACTGGGATACGTTAAGTCTTCGGACATTTCACATTTATACAGAGCAGCACATGTTCTAATTTATGCTGCAAAATAAAAAAATTGAGATTCAAATTTTAATTGTGAATTCGGATACAAAAAGTTTAAATTTTTTAAAATAAAATTTATATATAATTAAAATTTACGTAAAAAATAATATAAATCACAATAATTAATAACTAAAATATTTTAATAGACATATAAAGAGACTCAATCAAAAAAACACATTTAAGTGACTTTCAAAATTTCAATTATGCCACGTAAATTAATACACAAGGCATAATAAAAATTAATCCTCGAAATATTCTTTCTAGGAAGAACATGAAATAGTTCCTAATTATTTATGTTGGGTGAATTATTGGTGGTCTCATTTTCAGTGTGTGGGGACAAAATTTGAACACAACAGCAAAATGACAAGCCAAAAAAAAGAAGAAGAAAGGAGCAGAAAATACGAATTAAGTAACGACAACGAGAAAAAGTTGCTTTGGTTTATTTACGTAGAAATATCAATCATATACATACGGTAATATAGCATCGTATTCAGAAATTTCACGAATGATATTCAGATGTCAAGAAAAATTTCTCCAATCAAAATAGAATTACAACCAATTCAACCAATAATTAATTACTAAATTATAAAACTTTTAATATAGATTTGAAACTAACATAAGAAGAAAAAACTACTATTAAAAACACAATTTAAATATATTATTAGTAAATGTATTCAATGATCTAAAATTTCATCATTTATTCGATAATATACGTCATTGTTGAGAAAGTTCTTTCAATCGTTACAATAGCAACGGAAAATTGCTTTCTCTAATCGAAATAAAAAAGGATAACTAAAATTCTTCTTTATCTCAACTAGTTTTTTTTTTGAAAGTTCACTAAATCCACCTAAATTAAAGATTCTTCTATCAATATCACATACGGACATACATCAATAATGTAATTAATAAATTGATTCGACACCCATACTAAATTGATCAAGGTCATCAAAATATAATTCAGTCATTCTTATTATTATTATTATTATTTTTGGAAGCTCAACCCAACTGCACCCCTATTCAATTTTGGGCACATAGTATGGTCCATTATAACGTCAACTTGATAGACACTCTAGGTGTTTGACCTTCTAACTTTTAACTCCCTGCTGCCAGGTATTATTTGTTGGGCATTTTATATTGAATATGTGTGTATTTTTTCCCTGTACATTAATAGGGATGGATACTTTTTTTTTATTTGGACATTTGATGGTTCATCATTTCAACTCATTAGATTGATTTGTCTGTTTCACTGAAAAGAATGGATACCAATTACTATCAAAGTCAACTGTTACCTAAACATAAAATTAAATCACTGCAATTTCAGTGTCCTTTTCTGCTTAAAATTGAAACCAAATTTGTTCAACAAATAGAACGAAACAAGAAAAGGGAATTTTGGAAATTGAATTAATATGGTTTACTGTTAATGGTTTACTTATTAGGAATGTTGAAAAAAAACTAATTGGTACGTGCCTATTTCTATTGTTTTTCCTTCATCGATTTGATTCTTTCTTTTTTTGAATATGACTGACTGTATTTATCCTTTTCCTTCATTGATTTTATTTTTTCAATAGATACCGAGATTCTTGCAGTAAGTTTGATACCAAAATTAAGTAAAAAGTTACTATTAGTTGAGAGACCATATGAGATATTATCTGAAAACCATAACTTCATTATAAATAAACTACATAATTGAAAACAATAGCTTAATAGTACAAGGCTTCTCATAGCCTACATTTGTCTGAACGTGTTTCCAGGTGCAGATGTAGGTGGCTTATCTTTCCCAATATTGACGTTGCCTTCAGTTTTAACCACTACACTGCTCTTAAATTGTGGGATTTTTCCGTAAAGTTGATTGTTAGAAACATCCAATTCCGTTAAGTTTGGCAGTAATGTGAGCTCATTTGGAATAGTTCCTGTAAGAGAATTGTCTGCTAGGATCAACCTCTGTATTGACGTAATGGACGACAAGTTGGGAGAGATTGTCCCAGTAAGTCCACTTTTCTGAAAATTCAGCACTGTAATGTTTCCACCATCACAAGTTATGCCCAGCCAACGCAAACAAGGATCATTCCCCGTCCAATTCTCAGCAAACTCCGTGGGATACCCTACATCCTTAACCACATCCAACAGTGTACTAACCCGTGAGTCACAAGGACCAGGCTGTGACAAACAAAAACTATTGGTATTATCCAACATATCCACTAGCACTGAAGATCGAAATTGTGGCGTAGGCCCTTGCAAAATGTTGTTTGTCAAATTAACCACTTTTAACGAAGGAAGATTAACCAAAGAGTCTGGCACTGGACCAGTGAATCTATTATCTCTCAAATTACAATCTTGCAACTGAGTCAAGCCCGAAAAATCAGGCAAAGGGCCTGTAAACTCATTGCCTGAAAACCAGAGTTGGGTTAATCTGGTCATATTCTGTATCACATCTATTGAGCCATTCAACTTACCTTTAATACCATTTAACCACAACGATTGGATAGAAGAACCCGAAAAGCTTGAGGGCAGAGGACCCTCCAAATTATTAAACGACAAATGCAAAGTTGTTAAACTAGAAAAAGTATTTCCACCAAAGAAATCAGGGATTTTACCAGTAATATTAGCATAATAAGCCGAGAAAATTTGAAGAGAAGTAGCACTTTTCAGACTTTCTGGTACAGTCCATGACGAAAAGGGATTGGAATCCAAGTAAACACTTTGCAAATTAGTCATACCTTGAAAGAAGTCATTAGGAATTGAAGTGAAGCCATTGCCATTAAGAAGAATGCTCTGCAATGAGTTCAATCCAGAAAAACTCGGGAGCGGACCAGTGAATGCATTTCTTTGAACTTCAAAAACTTGCAATTCAGTAAGGGTATTAATGTTTGATGGGAGAGAACCTTTTAGGCCTTGATCCCCTACTTGAATCCTAATTACGCGACCGTCCTTAGTACATTGAACTTTATCCCACTTACAGGGATCTGGATCGCTCCAGTTAAGTGAATTCGGATTTATTATTTGTTTCTTCAACTCTTGCATCACTGCAGCATCTGTAGCAGCACTGCCCTGAGAGTATACAGAGACAACATTGGACAAGAGTATCAACAAACACACAAAACTCAAATGGGGTTTCTTCAAATTCATTGTGTTCAAGAAATGTTCAAGAATGTGGAATTTTTGTTTGCTTTCTTTATGAATTCTTGTATGAATTTATAGAAAAAATTATGAAAGTTTCAAATGGTAAGTTTGACTCATGGAGAAAGAAAGCGCTTATTTTGCCCTTTTTTATGGATGGTAATTTAATGATTGGATCAAATATCAAAAATTTAGGGAAGAAATTAATTATAGCAAGATAGTGTTACCAAGAAACATTTTTAAAGAGTATAATTGTATGAATTCAAACTGAAAATTTGGCTAGATTAAACATCATCATTCATATACAACCTTTTTCCACTTTACTGCGTGCTATTAATTTATTTTATTTTTACAAAATTGTTACTTCCTGATTCTATTTTATGTCATATCATCATCAATAATACAATTTTCTATAACTTTAATTTTGGCATATATCACTGCACTTTCCCTTCTCGGGAATTCTCAAAAGTACTTATGTCACTCTATCTTCGTAGTCTCGACTTACTATTTACCACTATGTAGGCTACACAACATTTATAGTGGATGCATTCTTCCCTCCCTTAATGACATAGTTTAAACCCTAAAATATTTACTTATTCATTTTAGCAATCAAGATAGATTTATAGCTTCCCTTTTTTAATATTATCCTTATCATTGAGTAATTACATAAAGTATTAATAGTTAAGCTTAAATTTTTTAAACATGTTTAATAAAGGGAAAACTTTTGCATATCGCCATTATAATAAACTTAATTATACTTCATAGCTATAGTTTATATATTTACGGGTTGTAGCTATAGTTTAAGCTGCCTCATTTGTATAATTCGCGGATTTATATAATTCGCATGTTTGTATAATTCGCGGGTACATTTGTATAATTCAGTTATTTTTGTATAAACTCGAAATAACGAATTTATACAATTACAAACATCAGAAGTGCAAACAGTTAGACAAATTATATTATACAAATTCTGAATTATACAAAAGTTATACAAATTCCGAATTATACAAATGCGCGAATTATACAAAACTAAAAAGTTGAGTTGCATAATTATAGCTAAAAGTAAGCTGCGAATTGTAATTAAGATAAACTATAGCTATATTAAGTAATTAACTAGTATATGTTTGCTTATACGCGTAATTTTTCCTTAAACAAATGTCTTTTTTTTTCTTCTTTTTTTTTAGAGAAAGAAATCCAAAATGAAACATTTGACTTATAATACAAGTGATTAGAATTTGATAAAACTAGACTAATTAGAATTATTTGAATCACTTTTAAAATAATAATTTAAACTAATTTGGTCATTTAAAGCATGAAAATTATTTATATTAATTGAAGATTAAATAAAAGCTTTCAATAAAAGTACAAGAGTTGAAAAAAATGAAATTTAATTAAAATAAACTTAGCATAAAGAATATGGTTCATCTTTGGGGGATTTTAATTAAATTAAACCAAGTCAAATAAAAGGGTTGAAATTAATACAAATAATAATAAGAGTGAAATAAGAAAATTAGAATGTGGGGGCCTCTTGGCCCATTTTCGCCTCCCTGAAAATCTGCATATACAATGAGTGTATACTCATGTATATAGACTATATTTTAGCCCATTTCTGTATATCAGTACTGTATACCAAGTGTATACAACCCACTTCAACTTCCAAGCACCTGCCTATATTTTTTGGACCTGTATTTCGCTACATTTCAGCCTGTATACATAGTATACAGTGGTTGTATACTAGTGTATATCAGCCTTTTCTCTGCATTTTTTTGCGTCCATGTGCCCTGTATTTTAGCTCCCAGGAGCTTGAACAAGATGGGTTGACTCGATAAAATTCAAATCGATGAAATGCAAGGAATAAGTCCAAAGTGGACTCGGATTATAGTCACATGTAAAAGAAGAAGATAAAATCACATAAGAATCTTATTTATCTAAATTAAGGAAATACATAATTGTGTTTTTAAAGTCCTAAATCAAGGAGTATCCTACTGTATGCAAAATAAGGAGGACTTGTATATTGACAAAGCATATTTAATCCTAAGGATAGAAGGCACTTACAGTAAAATTACTCAAAAGAGTAAGAAATAGAAAATTATAACCAACAACTACACTATGCAAATTAGTACCAACAAACATATTATTAATAACTACAAATATTTTTGTAAATGAATTGAAACACCGAACAATAATTTAAGTCAAAGCTAAGAGGTAATTTCAATAATACCTATCTTTATGCATCTATAGTTAGCCAACAAATAAACATACAAAACTCAGAGATTTACCCGCGTAATGAGAGACAATCAAATTAGATTCAAGTATTAATATCCTACCAAAGATTTAGAGGTAAAATCAAAGGAAGCATTATATGAGAAAAGACATGAAGAACTATTCAATAGCTCTAAGTTAAGACACCTAAAAAAGGGAATACTTATGGCTTTACTAAGATAACAATCATGAACTAATGAAATATCAATCACGAACATGCTAAAAGGATAAGACCAAACTCATTTTTTATGCAATAAAGCTACTACTCTTTTAGATCAAATCACAAGATAGGCATGAAAAACTACAGCTTAGAGTTTCTTAAACATGATAACTAAGAGCAATAAATGGCAAAGATGCATTCCTCAATGTGACAGTAATTAAAGAGTTGTCTCAGAATAATCAGCAGGCTAAAGCAAATCATACCAGACTACTAGATTCAACATAAGTGAGGAAATTTTATTCTCAAAATATACCAAGATAAAGATGTAACATGACATACATAGCAAGATCAAAGTGAAACAATATACGCATGCTGTTATGAAACACTCCAATAAACCAAAACATTACCAATACGGCGAACCAATATGGTGTTTTTATTATCAGTTTCGGAAACTAAGTCCTCACCAAGCACAGAGCATTCAATATCGAGATAAAAACATAATAATGACTAATCGATTCACACAACCCATAACAATCCAACTATAAGCTAGGAAACTAAGCAACGAAATCAGAATGAAAATAAATTACCTTCTTCGGAGCAGTGAACTGAGATAAGACGAGCTTGAATGAGCTATTCGACCACCACACGAGGAATTTTGAGTTCCAAAATAGCAACCCCAGAAACTCTAATTACATAATACTATTACACTATAAGATCCAATCTCCAAAAACCTCCCCTGACACTTGAGTGTAAATCGCTATTTATAAGGAAGATTGAGCCAAATTTAGGGGGTAAAATCCGTTTGAATTTTGAATCTACCCGTTCCTTTTTGAGGCAACAGTGGAAGGGATGGAAAATACAGTGACTTCCGTGAAAGGGGGAGAAGGGGACGTGAGGGTTTGACGTTGAGGCTGCTGGGGTATGGGTTTTGCAGGGTAGTTGGGCGAGATTTCTGGGTTTGCAGCGCAATTTTCACTGGGATTTCGTCTGGCGTCTGGTTTTAGACGAGATGGGGTCATCTGGTTTTGGACAAGATGGGGTCATCTGGTTTTGTGAAGGAAGAAGGAGACGCAGGGGTGGGTCGGGCATTACTGTTTCTGCGTGGAAAAAAAAAAGAACGAAGAGTACATGGGTCGTTTAGTATGCGTACTGTATTGGATATTGCTGATGAGTTGTTGTATACAATGTATGGTTGTATTGAATTGGGTATGGGTTTAGGCAGTGGGCTGGGATTAATAAGAGAAGTGGGCTGCTGGGTAGGAATTGGCCCAAAGTTGGTCTAAAAAGGGTCCAAGAGGAAAACAAAATGTGGTTAGATTTCCAATTGAAAAGATGGCTAAATGGATTGCAATTATAGCCAATAAATTTAAGAAGTTGATTGAATTGAACTAATTAGTGATTTGGTTAAAAACTAAATAAGACGAATTAATATAAATTAATTAAGAGCAACTTTCACATATAGCAAACACAAAATTCATATTTGTATGCTATAACAAAGTTTGCATAATTGCGCTCCATAGCAAACATAAATATGTATATTTCGTTATACATATACAAAAGAAAACAGTTGTATAATCTGTTTTGGTATACATATACAAAAGAAAGCAGTTGTATAATCTGCTTTGGTATACATATACAAAAAGATCAATTGTATAAAGTGAGAGAGACGAGGGAGCGAGCGAGATCTGGGAGAGTGGCGAGCGAGATCTGGGAGAAGGGAGAGAGATGAACGAAAATATATGTATATATACAATTTTCACGCATTTTATACATTTGCATTTTTGTATAAAGTGAGAGAGGCGAGTGAGAGAGCGAGATCTGGGAGAGTGGCGAGCGAGATCTGGGAGAGGGGAGAGAGGGTAACGAAAATATATGT
>JAJOOS010081728.1:0-12809 GCA_029582725.1 Solanum chiquidenum | reverse complement strand
CGGTTGGCCGATGCGCGCAGGCCACAGCCGATGTCTCCCAGCCGATGCGCACACGCCACGGCTGATGCGTGCAGGCCTTGGTTGATGCTGCAATATTGTTGGTTGATGTCGTTTTCTGGATGCGCACACGCCACAGTTGATATGTGCAGTCCTTGGCCGATGCTGTCTGCCGTCTGCCGGTGCATGCAAGTCACGATCGGTGACGCCCAACCGAGCACTCACACCACGGCTGATGCTTACAGGCCTTGGTTGATGATGCATGTCGTTGGCCGATGTCGTTTGCCAGATGCGCATATGCCACGTCCCATGCGTGCAAACCTTGGCTAATGTCCCCTGCCGTTGTTCGACATCGCATGGCCGATGCACGCAGGTCACGGTAGATGTCGCTCAGTTGTTGCGCACACGCCACGGTTGATGCGTGCAGGCCTTGGCAAATGTCGCCTTTAGTTGTCCGATGCGCGCAGGACACGGATGATGTCGCCCAGCCAATGCGAACACGCCACGGCTGATGCGTGAATACCTTGGCTGATGGTTCATGCCATTTTCCGACGTCACAAGCCACGGTTGATGCGTGCAGGCCTTGGCCGATGTCGCCTGCCGCTGGCCGATACGCGCAGGCCACAGCCGATTACGCCCAACCGATGCACCCACTCCACTGCCGATGCGTGCAAGCCTTGGATGATGTAGCCTGCCGTTGGCCGAAGCCGCTTGCCCGATGCCCACATGCCACTTTCGATGCGTGGCCTACTTGGAGCTCTTGATTCTGTTGTGCGTATTCTGACTTAGAGGAGTAGGAATCGCATTTTCAGAGAATCATAATGAACATGTACACCCCTAATATGCACGTTTTAAGTAACAAACACACATTAACTTCCACAAATAACTTTTATGTATATATATATAAATATAGTTTTCAACAATTTTTTTTAATCTTTATTTTTTTGGTAAATTTAAAAAATGAGTAATTAATTAATAAAAAAATAGGAAAATATGATAAAAATATAAAAATAACGCCAATAATTCACAAATAAATATAGAAACCTTAAATTAAACAATTTCATAAGAAAATTAATTTTTATTTTTTTCGACTAATCCCAAAAAAGAGTAATTAATTAATTAAAAATAGGAAAAATATGAAAAAAAAATATATAATTACCACAAAAAATTCACAAATAAATATAGTAACCTTAAATTCAACAATTTGAACAATTTTTTTTAAATTTTTATTTTTTTCGTTAAACTCAAAAATGAGTAATTAATTAAGCAAAAATAGGAAAAATATGAAAAAATAAAAAAATAACACCAAAAATTCAAAAATAAATACAGTAACCTTAAATTCAATAATTTCATAAATTTTTAGTTTTTAAAATGTGATGTAAAAAATAAAAAACTGTAAAAATAAATTTTAAAAATGAATAAAAATCAGAAAAATATGAAAATGATCGAAAACACTTCTAAACATGTGAATGTAATGATAGAGTACATATTTGTACATATAAAATATGTTTCAATATCGTACGAACCGTAAAAGTATTGAAGATTAGTACAAATGAACCACCTGAGGCGGAAACGTTGAGAATAGATAATGGAAAATAGATGAATATGTTGTTATGCATGAAGGGTGTTTCAAACTCTTTTGAATTTTGTACAGCATGGACTTCCGCATGTTGTCGACTATACCTCGATCAATGTCGCCTTGCGCGACGTCTCTCGTCTAACAAGTGCAAGCCACAGACGATGCGGGCAGGCCACGTCCGACGTCTGCAGACGGATGTGTGCAGGCTACATACAATGTTGGCAGGACACGTCCGACGTCGGCTGACCGATGTGTGCAGGCCACAGACAATGTGGCCAGGCCACGTCCGATGTTGGCAAACTGATGTGTGCATGCTTTGGATGATAGTAGCGGCCCACGTTCGACGTCAATTGATCGATGTGTGCAGGCCACGACTACAGTGGAAGCCCACATCCAATGTCGACTGACTGTTGTTGCAGGCCAAAGGCGGTGCGGGCACGCCACGTCTGACGTAGGATGATCAAGTTGCCAAGGACATGGACAATGCGGTCAGGCGTCGTCCGACATCGGCAGACCGATAGGTGCTGGCTACGGATGAAACTGGCAGGCAATTCCGAAGTCGGTTGACCGATGTGTGAAGGCCACGGACGATGCGACCAGGAAACATCCGACGTCAGTAGACCGATGTGTACATGCTACGGACAATGCTGGCAGGCCACGTCTGACGTAGGCTGACCGATGTATGCAGGCCAAGGACGATAGTGGTAGCACACGTCCGACGTCGGTTGACCATTGTGTGCAGGCCAAAGGCGATGCGGGCAGGCCACGTTCGACGTCGGCTAACCGTTGTGTGCAGGACAAGGGAGATGCGGGAAGGCCACGCACGACGTCGGCTGACCGATGTGTGCAGGCCAAGGGCGATGCGGGCAGGCCAAGCCCGACTACGACTGAGCGTTATGCACAGGCAACGGCCGATGCAGACAATCCACGGTCGATGCAGGCAGTCCACGGCCGAGGTTGACTGAGCGATGTGCACAGGCCACGGCCGATGTGTGCAATCCCCGACTAATGTTGCTTGGTAAATGACGCCTATCGTTGGCCGACGTCGCTTGCCCGAAGAGGACATGCCACGTCATGTGCGCTTAAAAATTTGTTGATACTGCCTGCCGTTGGCCGATGTCACCTAGCCGACGCGAAGACGCCAAGACTGATACCGGAAGGACTTGGCTAATGTTGCCTGCCATTGGCCGACATCGCTTGCCCGATGGGTATATGCCACGTCAGATGCGTGCAGGCCTAGGTTAATGCCGCCTGTCGTTGACGACGCTAATGTTGTCCATCCGATGTGCACATGCCATGTTTGATTTGTGAAGGACTTGGTTCGTGTCACCCGCCGTAGGGAGACATCGCTAACTCAATGCGCACATGCCACATCAGATTCGTGAAGGCCTTAGCCGATGTTGCCTGCCATTGGACAGACATCTCCTGATCGATGCGCAGGCCATGACCGATGTCGCCCAGCCGATGCTCACATACCACGGTTGATGCGTGCAGGTCTTGGTCGATGTCGCCTGCGGTTAGCCGATGCGCGCATGCAACGATCGATGTCACCCAAACCAATGTTCACATGCCACGGTTGATGCGTGCAGGCCTTGCCCGATGTCGCCTGCGGTTGGCCAATGCGCGCAGGCCATGCCCGATGTCTCCAGTCGATGCGCACACGCCACGGCTGATGTGTGCAGGCCTTGGCTGATGTTGCATGTCGTTGGCCGACTTCATTTTCCAGATGCGCACACGCCACGGTTGATTCATGCAGTCCTTGGTCGATGTCGTATGGCGTGTGCCGATGCGCGCAAGTCACGACCAATAACTCCCAGCCGAAGCACTCACGCAACGGCTGATGCTTGCAGGCCTTGGTTGATGATGCATGCCGTTGGCCGATGTTGTTTGCCAGATGCGCATATGCCACATCCCATGCGTGCAAGCCTTGGATAATGTCGCCTAGCCGATGCACGCAGGACACAATCGACGTCTCTCAGTTGATGCGCACACGCCACGGTTGATACGTGCAGACCTTGGTAGATGTCTCCTTTCATTGGCCGATGCGCGCAGGCCACGGATGATGTTGCCCAGCCAATGCGCACACGCCACAACTGATGTGTGAAGGCCTTGGCTGATGGTGCATGCCATTTGCCGACGTCATTTGCCAAATGAGCACAAGCCACGGTTGATACGTGCAGGCCTTGACCGATGTCGCCTACCGTTGGCAGATGCGCGCAAACCACAGACGGTGACTCCCAGCCAATACGTACACGCCACGGCTGATGCGTGCAGGCCTTGGCTGATGGTGCATGCCGTTGGCCGACGTTGTTTGCAAAATACGAACACGCCCAGGTTGAAGTGTGCAGGCCTTGGTCGATGTCGCCTGTTGTTGGCCGATACGCGCAGGTCACGGCTTGTTACGCCCAGCCGATGTACACACGCCATGACTGATGCATGCAGGCCTTGGTTGATACTGCATGTCGTTGGCCGACGTCGTTCGCCAGATGCGCTTATGCCACGTCCGATGCATGCCTTTGCTGATGCCGCTTTTCATTGGTCGATGACACTTTCTCGATGCCCTCATGTGAGGTCCGAGTCGTGGACCTCTTGGAGCTCTTGATTCCGTTAATTGGATTCTTACTTAGACGAGTAGGTATTGTTTTCCCAAAAAATCATAATGAACATGTACAACCCTAATATGCACGTTCTAAGGTACAAACACACATTAATTTCCACAAATAACTTTTATATATATAAAAATATAGTTTTCAATAAAAAAAATTAATTTTTATTTTTTACGTTTAATCCCAAAAATGAGTAATAAATTAATTAAAAATAGGAAAAATATGATAAAAATATAAAATTAACGCAACAAATTCAAAAATTAATATAGAAACCGTAGAAATAAATTTTAAAAATGAACAAAAATTGGAAAATAATGATAATGATCGAAAACACTTCTAAACATGTGAAACTATTGATAGAGTACATATTTGTACAAATAAAAGATGTTTCAATATCGTACGAACCGTAAAAGTAATGAAGATTGGTACGAATGAACCACGTGAGGCGGAAACGTTGAGAATATATAATGGAAAATAGATGAATATGTTGTTATGCATGAAGGTTGTTTCGAACTCTTTTGATTTTTGTACGGCATTGACATCTGTATGTTGTCGACTAGACCTCGATCATGGTCGCCTCGTGCGACGTCTCTCGTCTAACAAGTGCAAGACACAGAAGATGCGGGCAGGCCCCGTCCGACGTCGATAGACCGATGTGTGCAGGCTACGGACGATGTTGGCAGGACACGTCCGACGTTGGCTGACCGATGTGTGCAGGCCACAGACAATGCGGCCAGGCTACGTCCGATGTTGGCAAACTGATGTGTGCATGCTACGGATTATAGTAGCTACCCTCGTCCAACGTCGGCTGATCGATGTGTGCAGGCCACGGCTATAGTGGAAGCCCACGTCTGATGTCGACTGACTGTTGTTTCATGCGAAAGGCGGTGCGGGTAGGCCACGTCTGACATTGGCTGATCAAGGTGTGCAGGTCACGTACAATGCGGCCAGGCCACATCCTACGTCGGCAGACCGATGGGTGTATACTATGGATGATTCTGGTAGGCCAGTTCCAAAGTTCGTTGATCGATGTGTGCAGGCCACGAATGATGCGACCAGGCCACGTCCGACGTCGGCAGACCGATGTGTACGGGCTACGGACAATGTTGGCAGGTCACGTCCGACGTCCGCTGACCAATGTGTGCAGGCCAAGGACGATAGTGGCAGCCCACGTCCGACGTCGGCTGACAGTTGTGTTCAGGCCATAGGCGATGTGGGGAGGCCACGTCTGACGTCGGTTGACCGTTGTTTGTAGGCCAAGGGATATGCGGGCAGGCCACGCCCGACGTCGGCTGACCGATGTGTGCAGGCCAAGGGAGATGCAGTCAGGCCACGCCCGATGATGACTGAGTGATGTGCACAGGCCACGACCGATGCGGGCAGTCCATGGCTGACGTCCACTGAGCGAGGTGCTCAGGCCTCGGCCGATGTGGGCGATCCACGACCAATGTCGCCTGATGACTCTTGTTGTTGACCGACGTCGCTTGCATGAAGCGCACAGGTCACGTCAGATGAGTGTAAAATTTTGTCGATGCTGCCTGTCGTTGGCCGATGCCGATGTCGTCCAGCCTCTGTGAACACGCCATGGCTGATGCGTGCAGGCCTTGGCTGATGTTACCCGCCATTGGCCGACATCGCTTGTCCGATGCGCACATGCCACGTTAGATGCGTGCAGGCCTTGGCTTATACCGCCTGCCGTTGGCCGACGCCGATGTCGCCCATCCGATGCGTACACGCCTATGCTGGTGCGCGAAGGAATGGCGGTTGTTGCCCGCCGTTGGGCGACGTCGCTTGCCCGATGCGCACATGCCATGTCAGATGCGTGAAGGCCTTAGATGATGTTGCCTGCCGTTGGGACGACGTCGCCTGGCCGATGCGCAGGCCACGACTGATGTCGCCCAGCCGATGCGCACACGCCACACTTGGTGCATGTACGCCTTGGTCGATGTCAGATGCCGTTGGCTGATACGCGCAGGCCACGACCGATGTCGCCCGGATGATGCCCAGACGCCACGGTTGATGCGTGCAATACTTGGTCGATGTCGCCTGCTGTTGGCCGATGCACGCAGGCCACGATCGATGTCCTTAAGACAATGCACACACGCCACAACTGATGTGTGCAGGGCTTGGCTGAGGTTGCATACCATTGGCCGATGTCGTTTGCCAAATGAGTTTGTGCCACAGTTGATGCGTGCAGGCCGTAGCCGATGTCGCCTGCCGTTGGCTGATGTTCGTAGGCCACGGCCGTTGACGGCCAGCCGATGAGCACACGCCACGACTGATGCGTGCAGGCCATGGATGATGTTGCATGTCGTTGTCCAACGTCGCTTGTCAGATGCGCACATGCCACGTCCGATGCGTGCTGGCCTTGGTGGATGCCACCTGCCATTGGGCAACGTCGCCTAGACGATGCTTGCAGACCACGACCGATGTCGCCCAGACGATGCGAACTTGCCATGTTTGATGCGTGCAGAACTTGGCCGATGTCCCTTGTCATTGGCCAATGCGCGCTGGCCACGTCGGTGACGCCCAGCCGATGCGCACACGCCACGGTGTATGCGTACAGGCCTTGGCTGATGATGCATGTCGTTGGACAACGTCGTTTGCCAGATGAGCACATGCCACGTCCGATGCATGCATGCCTTCGCTGATGCCGCCTGCCGTTGGCCGAAGCCGCTTGCCCGATGCCCACATGCCACTTTCGATGCATGGCCTACTTAGAGCCCTTGATTCCGTTGCGCGTATTCTGACTTAAAGGAGTAGGAATCATTTTTTCAGAGAATCATAATGAACATGTACACTCCAAATATGCACGTTTTAAGTAACAAACATACATTAACTTCCACAAATAATTTTTATGTAAATATATATAAATATAGTGTTCAACAATATTTTTTTATCTTTACTTTTTCGGTAAATCTCAAAAATGAGTAATTAATTAATAAAAAATATGATAAAAATATAAAATTAAATTTAAACATTCACAAATAAATATAAAACCCTTAAATTCAACAATTTCATAAAAAAATTATTTTTTATTTTTTCGGCAAATCCCAAAAATGATTAATTAATTAGTTAAAAATAGGAAAAATATGAAAAAAATATATAATTAACGCCAAAAATTCAAAAATAAATATAGTAACCATAAATTCAATAATTTCATAAATTTTAGTTTTTAAAATGTGACGTAAAAAATAAAAAACCGTAAAAATAAATTGAAAAAATGAATAAAAATCAGAAAAATACAAAAATGATCGAAAATACTCCTAAACATGTGAAACTATTGATATAGTACATATTTGTACAAATAAAAGATGTTTCAATATCGTACGAACCGTAAAAGTAATGAAGATTGGTACAAATAAACCACGTGAGGCGGAAACGTTGAGAATAGATAATGGAAAATAGATGAATATGTTGTTATGAATGAAGGGTGTTTCAAACTCTTTTGAATTTTGTACGGCATGGACTTCCGCATGTTGTCGACTAGACCTCGATCAATGTCGCCTCGTGCGACGTCTCTCGTCTAACAAGTGCAAGCCACAGATGATGCGGGTAGGCCACATCCGACGTCGGAAGACCGATATGTGCAGGCTACATACAATATTGGCAGGACACGTCCGACGTCGGCTGACCGATGTGCGCAGGCCACGACTATAGTGGAAGCCCACGTCCAATGTCGGGTGACTATTGTTGCAGGCCAAAGGAGGTGCGGGCAGGCCACTCTGACGTTGGATGATCAAGTTGCCCAGGCCACGGACAATGCGGGGGCCAGGCCTCGTCCGACATCGGCAAACCGATGGGTGCTGGCTACGGATGAAGCTGGCAAGCCAATTTTGAAGTCGACTAACCGATGTGTGCAGGCCACAGACGATGCGGCAAGGCTACATCCGACGTCGGTAGACCGATGTGTACATACTACGGACAATGCTGGCAGGCCACGTCCGACATCGGATGACCGATGTGTGCAGGCCAAGGACGATCGTTGTAGCACACGTCCGACGTCGGTTGACTATTGTGTGCAGGCCAAAGTCGATGCGGGTAGGCCACGTCCGACATCGAATGACCGTTGTGTGCAGGACAAGGGAGATATGGCCAGGCCACGCCCGACGTCGGCTGACCGATGTGTGCAGGCCAAGGGCGATGCGGGCAGGCCACGCCCGACCACTAATGAGCGATGTGCACAGGCCACGGCCGATGCAGACAGTCCACGGCCGACGTCGATTGAATGATGTGCACAGGCAACGGCTGATGTGTGCAATCCACGACCAATATCGCCTGTCGTTGGCCGATATCGCTTTCTCGAAGCGGACAGGCCTTGTCATGTGAGCGTAAAAATCTGCTGTTGCTGCCTGCCGTTGACCGATGTCGCCTAGTCAAAGCGAACACGCCACGGTTGATGCCGGCCGGACTTGGCTAATGCTGCCTGTCATTGGCCGACGTCACTTGCTCGATGCGCACATGCCATGTCAGATGCGTGCAGGCCTTGGTTGATGTCGCCTATTGTTGGCCGACGCCGATGTCGCCCATCCAATGTACACACGCCACGGTTGATGCGTGAAGGCCTTGGTTGATGCCGCACGCCGTTAGGTGACGTCGCTAGACCGAAGCGTACATGCCACGTCAGATTTGTGAAGGTCTTAGCCGATGGTGCATGCCGTTGGACAAACGTCTCCTGGCAGATGCGCAGGCCACGACCGATGTCGCCCAGTCGATTCTCACACGCCACGGTTGATGTATGTAGGCCTTGATCGATGTCGTTTGCCGTTGGCCGACGTCGTTTTCCAAATGCACACACGCCACAGTTAATACGTGCATTTCTTGGTTGATGTTGTCTGTCGTCTGCCTATGCGCGCAGGTCACGACTGGTGACGCCCAACCAAAGCACTCATGTTACTGTTGATGCTTGCAGGCCTTGGCTGATGTTGCATGCCGTTGGCCGATGTCGTTTGCCAGATGCGCATATGCCACGTCCCATGCGTGCAAACCTTCGCTAGTATCGCCTGCTGTTGGGCGACGTCGCTTGGCCGATGCATGCAGGACACGATCGATGTTGCTCAGTTGATGCGCACACGCTACGGTTGATGCCTGCAGGCCTTGCCAGATGTCACCTTTCATTGGCCGATGTCGCCCAGCCAATGCGCACACGCCACAGCTGATGCGTGAAGGCCTTGGTTGATGGTGCATGCCATTTGCCGACATCATTTACCAGATGAGCACAAGCCACCGTTGATGCGTGCAGGCCTTGATCGATGTCGCCTGCCGTTGGCAGATGCGTAAGCCAAAGACGGTGACCCCCAGCCGATACGCACACACCACGGCTGATGCGTGTAGGCCTTGGTTGACGTTTCATGTCATTGACCGACATTGTTTGCAAGATGCGCACACGTCCTAGTTGAAGTGTGTAGGCCAAGGTCGATGTCGCCTGTCGTTGGCCGATACGCGCAGGCCACGGCCGGTTACGCCCAGCCGATGCCCACACGCCACGGCTGATGCGTGCAAGCCTTGGTTGATGTTGCATGACTTTGGCCGACGTCGTTTGCCAGATGCGCACATGCCATGTCCGATGCATGCCTTCGCTGATGCCGCTTGCCGTTGGTCGACGACGCTTTCTAGATGACCTCATGCGAGGTCTGATTCGTGGCCCTCTTGGAGCTCTTGATTCTGATGCGCGTATTCTGACTTAGACGAGTAGGTATTGTTTTCCCAAAAAATCATAATGAACATGTACAACCCAAATATGCACGTTCTAAGGTACAAACACACATTAACTTCCACAAATAACTTTTATATATATAAAAATATAGTTTTCAACAATTTTTTTAAATTTTTATATTTTTCGTTTAATCTGAAAAATGAGTAATTAATTAATTAAAAAAAGGAAAAATATGATAAAAATATAAAATTAACGCAACAAATTCACAAATTAATATAGAAACCTTAAATTCAACAATTTCATAAAAAAAATTAATTTTTATTATTTGCGGCAAATCTAAAAAATGAGTAATTAATTAACAAAAAAAATGAAAAATATGAAAAAAAATATATTAACGCCAAAAATTCAGAAATAAATATAGTAACCTTAAATTCAACAATTTGAACAATTTATTTTTATTTTTATTTTTTTCCTTAAACTAAAAAATGAGTAATTAATTAATAAAAAATAGGAAAAAATAAAAAAATTAATGCCAAAAATTTGCAAATAAACAGAGTAACCTTAAATTCAATAATTTCATAAATTTTAGTTTTTAAAATGTGATGCAAAAAAAAAAACCGTAAAAATAAATTTAAAAAATGAACAAAAATCGGAAAAATATGATAATGATCGAAAACACTTCTAAACATGTGAAACTATTGATAGAGTACATATTTCTCCAAATAAAAGATGTTTCAATATCGTACGAACCGTAAAAGTAATGAAGATTGGTACGAATGAACCACGTGAGGCGGAAACGTTGAGAATAGATAATAGAAAATAGATGAATATGTTGTTATGCATGAAGGTTGTTTCAAACTCTTTCAATTTTTGTACAGTATTGACATCTGCATGTTGTCGACTAGACCTCGATCAAGGTTGCCTCGTGCGACGTCTCTCGTCTAACAAGTGCAAGACACAGAAGATGCAGGCAGGCCACGTCCGACGTCGACAGACCGATGTGTGCAGGCTACGAACGATATTGGCAGGACACGTCCGACGTCGGCTGAGTGATGTGTGCAGGCCACACACAATGCGGTAAGGCCACGTTCGACGTTGGCAAACTGATGTGTGCATGCCACGGACGATAGTAGCGGCCCACGTCCGACGTCGGCTGATCGATGTGTGCAGGCCACATCTATAGTGGAAGCCCATGTCTGATATCGAATGACTGTTGTTTAAGGCCAAAGACGTTGCGGGCAGGCCACGTCTGACGTTGGCTGATCGAGTTGTGAAGGCCACGGACAATGCGGTCAGGCCACATCCGACTTCGGCAGACCGATGGATGCATACTACGGATATATGCTGGAATGCAAGTTCCAAAGTCCGCTGATCGATGTGTGCAGGCCACAAACGATGCAGTTAGGCCAGGGCCGACGTCGGCAGACCAATGTGTACGGGCTACGGACAATGTTGGCAAGCCACGTCCGACGTCGGCTGACCAATGTGTGCAGGCAAAGGACGATAGTGGCAGCCCACGCCAGACGTCGGCTGACCGTTGTGTGCAGGCCATAGGCAATTTGGGCAGGCCACATCCGACGTCGGTTGACCGTTGTGTGCAGGTCACGTTAGATGCTTGCAGGCCTTCGCTTATGCCGTCTGCCGTTAGGCGACGTCGCTTGCCCGATGCGCACATGCCTCATCAAATGTATGAAGGCCTTAGATGATGTTGCCTGCTGCTGGGCCGACGTCGCCTGGCCGATGCGCAGGCCACGACCGATGTCGCCAGCCGATGCGCACACGTCGCGGTTGATGCGTGCAGGCCTTGGTTGATGTCGCCTGCGGTTGGCCGATACGCGCAGACCACGACCGATGTCGCCCAGACGATGCGCACACGCCGCGATTGATGCACGCAGGCCTTGGTCGATGTAGCCTGTTGTTGGCCGATGTTGTTAAGCCGATGCGCACACGACACGACTGATGTGTGCATGCCTTGGCTGATGTTGCATGTTGTTGGCCGATGTCATTTGCCAGATGCGTTTACGCCATAATAGATGCGTGCAGGCCTTGGCCGATGTCTCCTGCCGTTCGCTGATCCGCGTAGGTCACGACCGGTGACGGCCAGCCGATGCGCAAACGCCACGACTTATGCGTGCAGGCCATGGATGATGCTGCATGTCGTTGTCCAACGTCGTTTTCCAGATGCGCACATGCCACGACCGATGTGTGCATGCCTTGGCTGATGCCGCCTGCCATTGGGCGACGTCGCCTAGACGATGCGTGCAGACCACAACCGACGTCGCCCAGACGATGCGCACTCGCCACGTTTGATGTGTGCAGAACTTGGACGATGTCGGTTGTCGTTGCCCAATGCGCGCTGGCCACGTCGGTGACACCCAGTCGAGGCGCACACGCCATGGTGGATGCGTGCAGGCATTGGCTGATGTTGCATGTCGTTGGACAACGTCGTTTGCCAGATGTGCACATGCTATGTCCGATGCGTTTATGCCTTCGATGATGCCACCTGCCGTTGGCCGAAGCCGCTTGGCTGATGCCCATATGCCACTTTCGATGCGTGGCCTACTTGGAGCTCTTGATTCCGTTGCGCGTATTCTAACTTAGAGGAGTAGGAATCGTTTTTTCAGAGAATCATAATGAACATGTACCCCCCAAATATGCACGTTTTAAGTAACAAACACACATTAACTTCTACAAATAACTTTTATGTATATATATATAAATATAGTTTTCAACAAATATTTTTAATCTTTATTTTTTCGGTAAATCCCGAAAATGTGTATTTAATTAATAAAAAATAGGAAAAATATGATGAAAACATAAAATTAACGCCAAAAATTCACAAATAAATACAGAACCTTAAATTCAACAATTTCATAAAAAAATTAATTTTTATTTTTTTCGGCAAATCTGAAAATGAGTAATTAATTAATTAAAAATATGAAAAATATGGAAAAAAAAATATAATTAACGC
>JAJOOS010081727.1:0-15289 GCA_029582725.1 Solanum chiquidenum | reverse complement strand
TGAAGTAAGATAAACATTTGCTAATTTAAAAATTATTATTAGAAATAGAATATGTTGAAAAGAAAATAAATAATATATTTATTTGAAAAAATGAGCATATTTTTACCCAAAATAACAATAAGGGCATTTTTGGACCAAAGTATTGACGGAAAAGGCATTTTTGGACCAAAGTATTGACGGAAAGGGCATTTTTGGACCAAACTACAAACGGAGGGCATTTTTGTTCCTTTCGCATAGTTTAAGGGCATTTTTGACCCTTTTCCCTAAATTATCATTCTATTTGATACTTAGTTTAATTTTGTATGTATAAAATATTATTTTACTTGTCCATTAAATCCCCTCCACGCGGCTAAATATCAAAATATTAAATATCTTATGTCTAGAAATTTCCACTGATACATTTTAATAACACTCCATCTTCTTCTCTCCCATGCAGTTCATCTTCTTACTGTTGTTTCAAGTTTATTTTTTCTTTTGGTTCTTTCAGTTTCAGTAAGTTCATCGATAATTTTTTTGTTCTTCTCTCATATCTAGATTGTTAAATATTACTTGACCATCCTTCGAGATATTGCCGCAATGCTTTCTGGCGCATTACTATTATTGTTGTATAATTTTTAATGTTTTATATTAATTTACGTCTATGCGACGCACATGGTGAAGGTCCAAAGTTGAGAGAATACGTAGGAATTAATTAAGGAAGGGCAATCTGTTAAATGCTATATCAGCTTCTTGATATTTCTTTCATAATCTCTCTTGTATATTTATTCACAATAGTTTCATTGATTTTTCAGAGAATCTCAAATCTTCAACAAAATAATTCAAATCCAAATTCAAGTTTTCTTCATTGTAATTCAAAAAGAGAAGATCAAAATTGAACAATTTCATCTTCATGGTTATTAGTCTAGAAGCATCTTTGTGTCTGGCTAATCTAGAATAGCCGAAGTGAAGACCCAAATTGCACATATTCATCTTCTTGAAATCGAAGAGTCGCCTAGAACTTGGTATGCATTTCTTTTAATTTTATCTATTACTTTTCATTTTTCAATTTCTGATTCAACCTTGATTGCAAGATTTTTTATTTCTTCTCTCTGAACATTTTTGCTCTTTACTTCCCAATTAGAGATTAAGATATTAAGAACTTAAAGTTGTTATTCATTTCAGATCTAACATCAGGGCAATTTCATGATCAACAAATTTCATGTTTCATCATCAATGGAGACTTGTTCATCTTCTTGATATGGTATTTGTTCATTCTTTTATGTTTTTCATTCTCTTTTGGATGAACTGAATTCCAATCTCTTGTTTGTTTCATTTATCTAAAAAAAATAAAATTAAACCTAACAACACAATGCTCTTATAATATTTAAGGGTATAATTGTCATTTTATACAAAGATAGAATTATCATTCTATTTGATATTTAATTTAATTTTTTATGTATAAAATATTATTTTATTTGTCCATTTAATCCACATGTGTCTAATATCAAACACAATTACTAAATATCTTATGTCTAGAAATTTGACTAATACCTTTTAATAACAGTTCATCTTCTCCTCTCCCAAACAGTTCATCTTCATACTGTTGTTTGAAGTTTGTTTACTTTTTTGATTCTTTCAGTTTCGGGTAAGTTCTTCGCCAATTTCTTTGTGTTTCTCTCATATCTTGATTGTTAAATATGTTGATTGTCCTTTAATATATTGTTGCAATGGGTTTTGATGCATTATTATTATTTTTATATAATTTTTAATGCTTTATATTATTTTACGTCTTTGCGTCGCAAATGGTGAAGGTTCAAAGTTGAGCGAATTCGTAAATAATTTATTAAGGAAGGATAATCTATTATATGCTATATCAACTTCTCGATCTTTCTTTCACATTCTCTCTAGTATACTTTTTCACAACAGTTCTATCAGTTTTTTCAGAGAATCTCAAAATTTCAGTAAAATAATTCAGACCCAAATTCAAGTTTTCTTTATTGTTGTTCTAAAAGAAAAGACCCAAATCGCATAGCTTTATCTTCCTGGTTATTAGTCTAGAAGTATCTTTGTGTCTGATTAGTCTAGAGTAACCGAAGAGAAGATCCAAATTATACAACTTCATCTTCTTGAAATCGAAGAGTCACTTAGAACTTGATATGAAATTTTTATAATTTTATCTATTACTTTTTATTTTTTCAATTTCCAATTCAACTTTGTTGCAAGACAATATTTTCAATCTCTTCTTCTTTATAAACATTCTTGCTCTTACCTCCCAATAACAGATTAAAATATTAAGAACTTAAAGTTGTTTGTCATTTTACATCTTACATCAGAGCAATTTCATGATCAACAAACTTCATGCTTCATCATTGGTGAAGACTTTCTCAACTTCTTGATATGGTATTTGTTTATTCTTTAATGATTTTCATTCTCTTTTGGATGAATTGAATTTCAGTCGCTTGTATGTTTCATTTGTCTCAATCACAAAGAAGAAGAAATCTAAACCTAAAAATGTGATGCTCTTGTGATATCATGGGTTTAATTATCATTTTATACAAAGATAGAATTTTTATTCTAGTTGATGTTTAATTTATATTTTATGTATAAAATATTATTTTACTTGTCCATTAAATCCCCTCCATGTGGTTAAATATCAAACAAAATTACTAAATATCTTCCGTCTAAAAATTTCCACTCATTCCTTTAAATAACACTTCATTCTCCTCTCCGAGGCTGTTCATCTTCTTACTATTGTTTCAAGTTTGTTTACTCTTCTGATTCTTTCAGTTTCAAGTAAGTTTTTCGTTAGTTTCTTTATTCTTCTCTCATATTTAGATTTTTAAATATTTTTTGACTATTCTTCGAGATATTGCTGCAATAATTTTTGAAATATTACTATTATGATTATATAACTTCTAGTGCTTTATATTAATTTACGTATATGCATCACACATGGTGAAGATTTAAAATTGAGCGAATCCATAAATAATTTATTAAGGAATGGTAATCTATTAAATGATATATCAATTTCTCCATTTCTTTAACATTCTCTCTTGTATAATTTTTCACAACAGTTCCACCAGTTTTTTCAAAGAATTTCAAAATCTCGGCAAAATAATTCACACACAAATTCAACTTTCTTTATTGTTGTTCTAAAAGAGAAGATCCAAATTACAGAGCTTCATCTTCATGGTTATTAGTTTAGAATCATCTTTGTGTCTGGTTAGTCTAGAGTAACCGAAGAGAAGACTCAAATTGCACAACTTCTTCGTCTTGAAATCAAAGGGTCGATGATTTTCTTTTTATTTTATCTATTGCTTTCCATTTTTTCAATTTCAAATTCATCTTTGTTGTAAGACAAGATTTTCAATTTCTTCTTTTTTCTGAACATTTATGCTCTTACTTCCCAACTACAGATTAATATATTAAGAACTTAAAGTATTAATTCATTTAAGATCTTACATCAGGGCAATTTCATAATCAACAAACTTCATGTTTCATCATCAATAGAGACTTGATCATCTTCTTAATATGATATTTGTTCATTCTTCTATGATTTTCATTCTCTTTTGGATAAATTGAATTCCAATCTGTTGTATCCTTCATTTGTCTCAATCTCAAAGAATAAAAAAAAAACTAACAACGCGATTCTCTTGTAATATTCAAGAGTATAATTGTCATTTTATACAAAGATAGAAATATCATTTGGGAGAAGTGGTGGAAGCAATCAACTGAAAATTTGGTGTTGAGCATGAAATCCGATTGTTGAAATTGATATTATTCTTCATCAAACGAGGACTCTTTCGGGGTGTAGCCATAATCGATTTTTTCAAGAAGCAAAAATAATTTTGTGTTATACAGATAATATTTAGAAAATAAAAAAAGAGTTTACAGGAATTTGTTAATAAAGAAATAGATACAAACCTATTGTTGATAAGGATGATTTTGAAAAGGATGAAAAAAAAGAAAAGGATGAAAAGAGGAGTAATCAGTGCACATTGAAAAGGATGAAAAATAGAAAAAGATGAAAGGTGGAGTAAACAGTGTGTCAATATCGATGAAAATATGAGTGCAATTTTTCTCGTATAACAATGATATTCATCCGTGTGAAGATTAATAAGAGGGATAGAAAGTGAGATATTTACTAAAGAAACGTATCAAAATATAATTCTGATTGGGATTCTAAAAAGTATATAAAATAAAAGGAAAATATGAGTCCAAAAAAATCAACTCACTAACCAAAAAAATCGGATAGATCCTTTTAAATTGTGTATATTTTTTTTAATTTTATAAATTGTCATGTTTGTAATTAAAATGTTATTATTGTAAATAAAAAGGTTAAAATAATATTATGTAAATTATGGTCTTAGAATGTATATTATTGTAATTTTTCCTTTTTTATCTATAAAATATTATTTTACTTGTCCATTAAATCCCCCCACGTGGCTAAATATCAAATACGATTACAAAATATCTTCTGTCTAGAAATTTTCACTCATACCTTTAAATAAAACTTCATCTTCTCCTCTCCCAGGCTGTTCATACTGTTGTTTCAAGTTTGTTTACTCTTCTGGTTCTTTCAGTTTCAGGTAAGTTCTTCGTCAATTTCTTTGTTCTTCTCTCATATTTAGATTGCTAGATATTGTTTGACTATCCTTCAATAAATTGGTGTGATGATATTTTGTTCATTACTATTATTGTTATATAATTTTTAGTGCTTTTTATTAATTTACGTCTATGGCACATGGTGAAGATCCAAAATTGAGTGAATTCGTAAATAATTTATTAAGGAAGGGTAATATATTAAATTTTATATCAGCTTCTCGATCTTTCTTTCACATTCTCTATTGTATAATTTTTCACAATAGTTCTATCAATTTTTCCAGAGAATCTCAAAATTTCAGCAAAATAATACAGACCCAAATTCAAGTTTTCTTCATTGTTGTTCTACAAGAGAAGATCAAAATTGCACAATTTCATCTTCCTAGTTATTAGTCTAGAAGCATCTTTGATTTGGTTAGTCTAGAATAACTAAAGAGAAGACCTAAATTGCACAGATTCATCTTCTTGCTATCGAAGAGCCGCCTAGAACTTGGTATGTTTTTCTTTTAATTTTATCTATTATTTTTCATTTTACAATTTTCGATTCAACTTTGAATGCAAGACAAGATTTCTAATTTCTTCTTCTTATTTATGAACATTCTCGCTCTTACCTCCCAATTAGAGATTAAGATATTAAGAACTTACAATTGTTATTCATTTAGATCTTACATAAGGGCAATGTCACGCCCCGATCCTACAGCCTGGGCGGGACTGACACTCGAGAACCATTGTTGGCCCCAAGCGAACCCTTGGCCTGACTTACTTACTCAGGAAAAGACTTAATTCAACAAAGACAAGTCTATGTAATAAACTGGAATGTTATAATGGAACATTCAACTTGGCCATTAAGGTAAACTCAAGTCTTAACATAAGATAATGATAATGAAAAGACTAAAGAATTAACATCTGACTGTCTATGAAGCCTCTAAAACAATTGAGATGGATGTCGGGACAAACTCCATGACATCCTAATAAACTAATAAAATAGCTGAAAGCAATAAAAAAGGAGTCCTCCGAAATGCAAGGAGGCTCACCAACTGACTCTGGAGTGCTCACTGGATCAATGATATACCGGATGCCGATCCTAGTTACCTGTGTCTGCATCATAATAAGATGCAGGCCAACTGGCATCATTACATTGAATGTACGAGTATACGAGTTGGAATGCTAAACACAACATAGGATTGAAAAGAATCTGAAGAACTTACCTGGCTCAATTCAACTTAACATAACTGAACTCATTTCAATATAAAGCAGTTTAAAACAAGTACATTATAAAGAAAAGTTGTTTAAAACATGATGTCAACTTTGTGTATGCAAAGATACATATAACTCTGAAATATATGTAAAAATACAATAAACTATGTATATAAGAATACAATGACTTCTATGGGAGTTTCTCTAATAAAAAACCATCACGTAAGAGCTATTGTGATGATACATCATTTTGCCTCACGCTGCCAGGGCCGTCATATACCTTGCCGAGGGTATAAAACCTGAACTACTAAGTGGATCCACTAGTCTATGCTAAAAAACACTAAAGGAATCATCTAAAAAGTATGACCCTTTTCTACCCATGATGGTTACATGGTTTATAGGGGCTGTGAGTTGTCTGAACTCTCCCCCATATGTTTGCTCAATACTACTTCCAAAAATATAATATTAGCTCTTATGTTTAAAAACATACTTCTTTCTGTGATTTGAGATTAGTGCTGAAAAACTTAGTTCAAAGGCTATCTTGGAAATCATAGTTTCCTCTCTTTCTTCATTTAGAAAGCGATTACTCTTTTCTGAAAACTAGCCCGAAGGCTCTTTGGAAATTAAGGTTTCCTTTCTTATTTAAATGTGAAAACATTTTAAAATCTTTGGGAATACATAGTCCCCATATACTTTTGAAGAAATGAACTTCAAACTTTACTCTTTAATCTTTACTCAACTTGAACTTTAAGTCTTAAAACAAAGTTAAAACATATGGAAAAAGACTTTTGGAAAACTCTAAGAACTTCTCTTGACTTGACTCTTACTTCTCTTGACTTTGATCTTAACTTTCCTTGAATTGGATTATGGATTCAAGGTTCATGATCTCATGTTTATGGCTGATTTCATGATGTTTAGATGTAACTTAGAGTGTTTGAATCAACTAGAAAACATAGGTACACTGCTAAGGAACAAGTACTAAAAGGTGGGGGAGAACTGGCGTCCCTGGCGCTCTGAGAGGCGCGGGGCACCAGCCCTCAAACTTCAGAGGACAAGTTGGGGCGCGCTGGCTGGCGTGGCACCCCATGGGTGAAACTTCAAAAACCCTTTTGGGGGGCGCTGGCTGGCGCGACGCCCCACCCCTTTCCTCAGGTGTTTGACGGCTTTTCTTGCTCGTTTTTTTATCTCTAAACTTCAATGGTTCTTTCCCCAAACACTTAGAATAATTTGTAACCTCAATATACATCAGATTCTACTCAAAAAACACAACTAACAACATGAATCAGTCTAAAAAAAACTCCAATCAACACAACCCACAAGAATTCAATGAATTTTATCAAGAACTCAAGGATTTACTTTCAAATCTAATAACTTCGCTGAAATTGAATCATGATTGGCGCGTGGGTGAACTAAACCAACAATATGTGATCTCACATACCTTGTAGGGATCACCCCCGACGAAATCCACAAGCTAAACTCGACGATTTTGACGAATCTTGCTTTCTCTTCTCCTTTCTCCAAGTCCTAGCTTGAAATTCACTTTTTCTAAACTTACTAAAATCTGAATTTACCCCAATTAAACTTCTAAAAACGAATCAATTAAGTTGGGTAAGGAAAAGACCAAACTACCCTTCTAAAATCCGATTTTAGACTTTCCTTATTCGGACAACCCAACCTCTAAAGGGCATAACTCACTCATACAAAATCGGAATCGCGCAAACTCAGCGGCGTTGGAAAGATAATTTCAAGAGATTTCCTACCATATCTGGAAGTACCTCTAACTCATCCTGAGCTAGAAGTTATGGCCGTTTGAAGTTGGACAAAACTCAACTTATTCTAACTTGACAAAATTTCCAGATTTTCATTCTTTCCAAAAATGACTATTTCCAATTATTAGCTTCTTCCTAGTTATTTCAAATTGCGAGATGTTACATGCAATTTGAGAAATTTAATGACCAACAAACTTTATGTTTTATCATCAATGGAGACTTGCTCATCTTCTTGATATGGTATTTGTTCATTCTTTTATGATTTTCATTCTCTTTTGGATGAACTGAATTCCAATCTCTTGTATGTTTCATTTGTTTCAATCTCTGAAAAAGATATAAACCTAACAACGCGGTGCTATTATAATATTTAAAGGTATAATTGTCATTTTATACAAAGATAGAATTTGTTGTAAAACAAGAGGAAAATATAAGAATACTAAACAATATAGGGAGACAAATGGTGATGGAAAGTATAAATCGCTTCTTCATATCCTCCTCAGCTTCCCAAGTAGCTTTTCCGATAGATTGGTTCCTCTAAAGGACTTTGACTGATGCTACCTCTTTTGTTCTCAACTTGCGAACTTGGCGATCTAGAATTTGAACCGGAATCTCTTCATAAGATAAACTATCCTTGATCCCAATATCTTCAGTTGGTATGATCAATGAAGGATCGCTGATGTTTGCATAATCAAGACACAACTTCCAATACAAGTGTCTACAATCGTACAATAGTAATATAACCCTACCAAATGGGTTGGGATCGAGTCCCAAGCGAGCGGTTCTGAGAATTAAAGGTCAAGCGCGAATTCGCTCTAGTCAACCATAGATAAAGACATTATCGAAGAAAAAAACATTACAAATTAAAGGGGTTTCGACACAAGTGTCAATTATCAATTGGGGGGGTTTGTATTCAAGTAATGAATAAAATCAGTGAAAATAATCGAATACGAATATGAAGACGGGGATTCTTGGGATGTGATAGGATTATGTGCTAAAATAAACAATCGGGTAAAATGCTATTGATAGGAAATCGCTGAGCATATGTAACTAGGCTAGACTTTAGTGGGGTAAATTTTCTCTCGAGCAACTTACCTCGAATCAACTCGGTTTCTCTCGAACACCGAGTTGCCGCTTTTAAGCACATCCTCCGCCTTAGCCCATTCACTCTCTCAAGCTGAATGTGTGGGAAAGAGCCTATGATTCACTCTCTCGAGCTGAACCCAGGACGACCCAATAACCACCGGCTATTGATTTAGTAGTTTTGGTTTTAAAACCTCTCTCTCGAGCAGGCCAAACACACAAAGATGAAATCGTATTTGCAACTACAATCCCATCAAGTTCAAACACAACTACTAAACAAAATCACACATAAACAACAAATAGACCAACAATAAGCAATACCCAACAGTAAATTTAACCCATATTCACATAATCACACCGCAAGAAATGGGGTTTTAGCTAGACATGCTAAAGAGATAGAAATTGATACCAAAAGGTGTTACCATCAAATGGGTATGATAAATAAAGTCTTTAAACATGTCAAGGATGAAGATTCTTGAAGACCCACACCCAATTTCTTGGAGTTGAAACCCTTCAAACCTTCAAGCTCAGGAACAATGTATTTCAAAACTTAGAGCTAAATTTAAAAATGTAAAAATAGTCTAAAATCCGTCTAAAGTTGCCTACAAGAATAACATTTGAACAAGTATTTATAGATTTTCGAAAGTGTGCTGCGAAGGATCCATTCAACGAAGTTAGTTGAGATCGTCGTTCCAGTCGGCGATCCTCCCTTTGGTCACTTCTAACGCCTTTTTTGCTTTGGCCTTTAGCACTTCCGACTGTGACTTTGGGCGATAGAGTATTGCATCGCGAAATTGTTCGGCGACTCGCTGAGTGCTTCTTTTCATCGCCGACTTGATCTTTTCCTTCAGGGCTCAGCACACTGGAACTTTGGGAGAGGTAAAGGCCATTCGGTGACTCGCTGAATGCATTAGGCGATCCTCAGGCCTTTTTTTCTTCGTCTTTTCTGCCGTTTTGTTCCTTTTTGCCAAGTAGTGTCCATGCTTTGCCTCAAACTCCAAATACCTGAAACTTAAGGATTTACATTAGTTATTGAGACAAAATATGCATTTGAGGACACTAATTCTATTAAAATGAATCCCTAAATGAGTCCAAATCATGGACTCATCAACACCCCAACTTAAACTTTTGCTTGTCTTCAAGTAAAACTCAAGTTCGGTAGTTCAAAAAGGATGTCTCGAACAGTGCTACACAAGACTCAATCATGAATGCACACATAAGACTCAATTTACTCATGTGAAGATCAAATGTGTACTCAAAGTTTCAAGTTGTGACACACCATTATCAAAGAATATCAAGCTCACCATACTTGCTTCAAATGCAAGTTCAAGCTCAACTAAAGTGTTCAAATGCCCTCACACAAAGAATGATTCCTTGTTCATACACAATGGTTCAACAATTTAAAGTTTTGAAATCAAATGAAACGCTCACACTCACAAAGATGAACATAGACTTTACCCATAGGTTTGCCCGTATTTTCCAGTCGACACTTGCTTCAGCTCACTCAAGATCAAAAAGGTCTTTTCAAGGCTTGTAATGAGGCTGAGTGCAAAGGTATGGTCATTTAGGCTCAGTGACTTTCATTCTCATGAAATGTGGTTCTCACAACACTTCCTTTCCTCTTCTTTCATCATTTTCTTTAGTGCTCATAAGTCATCCCATTATTCACTTTCCATGTATTGTTCGGAAACCCCATTTCTTTTTGTACTTTATTCCATGACCTTTCTTTTTCATTCTTTTCATTTCTCTTTTTTTTTGTATGGAGGGGTTCTATTTTTCTCAAAACCATGGGTTAAAAGAGACTTTTCTTGCACTTCTTGACTTGCCTTATCTTTTCACCACACCCTCAACTTAGGCTTTTGACCTAAGTTGGCTATTCAATCAACCACAAATCAAGAGGATTATAGGTAGTGGATTAAGGGAGGTTATGTTTTCATCAAGTTTTTTCCAAAGAAAGGTAAGGCTCAAGGGGTGTTCAAAAGAGGACACACTCACAAGGTAGGCCACAAAAGAGGTCTATGTGAAATTGGCTCACATTCTTCGAAGTTGCCTAAGATCATATCAAGAGATAGCCTTACTTAGTCAACCAGACCAACGGGGCAAATTCTAGGTGTTATCATGCATGGTTCATAGTAAGCTCATCACACAAGGCATCAATATCAAAGTCAAACAAGACTCCACACTTTCGCTAGTGTGCAATGATCATCACAAGAGACTCGATTTGATAATTGGGCTAGTCACAACGAGATGCAAAGAGTTCACATATTGTCTATGAAACTTCATTTGGCCTCATCGTAGCCGCACATACATGTTTGTTTGAATATGAGCACTATTCAAGTCATCGGTATTGGTCAAAACTGATACTCGAATTTGCAAAAGAACAGCCATATTCCACACATACAAGAGGTGGCAAATTTTTTCCGAAAGGGTCAAAAAATCATTTTCAATTAAAAGCAAGGAGCCACAAGCTTAAACCTTCCACAAAAAGCAGTGTCTAACACAATTTAAGCTCAAAGCCCAATATATAAGCAAAACTAATATGCACAAAATCACAAAAAGTGGGCCTCACCCCACCACAAATAAAACATTTGTCCTCAAATGCAAACAAAAATATGCAAAAGTGAAATAAAGTAAGACAGAGAGGGAGGTAAAGAGGGGGTCCTGTGTACACAGTTGCTCTATCTGTCTGGTCATCAGTTCCCGGTGCATCACTCTGGTCCTGGGTCTCAGTAACCGGAGTCGCCTCAGAAGAAACAACAGTACCACACCCACTAGGAGCTGCCAATGGTGTATCCTCCAAAAAGGCCTGCACAACTGCATAGAATCCCCGGGCCCATGAAGGAATATAGGGGCCTCGGGGAGTAGTTTCCCCGTCATAAATGGGCCTCTTTCCCTTGCCTTTATTTCCAGGTGGAGGTTCTTATCTTCCCTTCTTGGGAGGATTGGACCCCCCTTCATTTATTGTGATATCCCGTGCTCTTTTCCGGGGTGGCATGACAATATTGGTCTTTACTATTTCTCGGGATACTCAGACTTCTCCTTGCTAGACTCAACAACATGTAAGCACAACCCCACAAGATTTAACCGATTTTAAGGCACAAAAATATGGGATTTTAACAATATAAACACTACGGGCAAGATTTTCACAAGCATAAGCAAAAACAACTAAGATAATATCATTGCAAATGAGTACAAAATTACTAAAAATAAATTTGGGGTTTGGAAAATCAACCTTAGATGCCGATTAAAATACTTTTGAAATGCTAGGCGGCGATGTAATCCACTCCAAACATAAATCAATGACTAAAATACTTTAAAATTGAAAAATTATAGAAACTAAGGTGCGGGTGTGAGGTTGTGACGATTGAAAGTGAGAAAAAGGGAAGAGTTTGAAAGTTTAAACCTTTGGCCTTTTAAGAAACCGTCCAGTTCTCGCCCATTCGACGATATTAGTCGTGCTCGCCGACCCACTCGGTGACACGTCGAGTGGTCACTTACCTCGCAGAGTTTTTGAGGATCCTCAGTTGATGTGGGGGTTCAAATGGTGGATTAGATCGGGATCGTCGACCTGGTCAGTGATTTGCCAATAATTTCCTGGGCTCGCCGACTTTTATAGACTCCAATGTAAAATTATCTTGAGTCCAACGACGGTCTGGGTCGAGGTCGCGAACCGCTTCGTTGATGCATCGACTAGACCTTTTGATTGTCAATTTGCACTTCTCAACAACTTTCCCACTTCGACCTACACAAACAACACACCATTATTTCTTAAAGCAAAAATAAAGTGATAAGGGGTTTTGGGTTGCCTCCCAAGCAACGCCTTTGTTAACGTCATGGGACGACGCAAGTCCCTAATCCCCTCTCCAGACACAATGTGGCCTAAGAATGCCACAGATTCAAGCGAAAACTCACATTTAGAGAACTTAGCATATAACTCCTTATCTTTCAAAGTTTGAAGAACTATTCTGAGATGGCTAGCATGATCTTCTTCATTCCTTGAATAGATTAGTATGTCATCAATGAAGACGATAACAAACATATCTAAATAAGGTTTGAAAACTCTATTCATAAGCTCCATGAACGCTGCAGGTGCATTAGTTAAACCGAACGACATGACCAGAAACTCATAATGACCATAACGAGTCCTAAATGTTGTCTTGCAAATATCACATTCCCTTACTTTCAACTGATGGTAGCCAGATCTGAGGTCTATTTCCAAAAAACAAGACGCACCTTAAAGCTGATCGAAAAGATCATCAATTCTCGGAAGAGATTACTTATTCTTGATGGTAACATTGTTCAACTGGCGATAATCTATACACATCCTAAGGGAACCATCCTTCTTCCTCACAAATAATACCGAAGCTCCCCAAGGAGAGACACTTGGTCGAATAAACCCTTTCTCTAAAAGATCTTTAAAATGCTCTTTAAGCTCCTTCAACTCTGCTGGTGCCATTCTATATAGAGGAATAGATATAGGATGAGTATCTGGGAGAATATCTATACCAAAGTCTATCTCTCTCTCAGGAGGGACTCCAGGAAGATCATCAGGAAAGACTTTTGGAAACTCTTTTACTACTGGAACTAACTGGATATGAGGTATATCAACACTAGAGTCATTTACTCGGACAAAGTGATAGACACACCCCTTAGAAACTACTTTTTTTGCCTTAAGGTACAAAATGAAACAACCCTTAGGCATTGTTGAACTACTTTTCCACTCTAAGACTGGCTCATTTGGAAACTGAAACTTGACAACTCGAGTTCTACAATCAACCGAGGCATAACAGGCATGAAGCCAGTCCATACCAAGAATGACATCAAAATCTACCATGTCTAACTTAATTAAATCAGCCATGGTACTCTTGTGATTGACGGAAATGAGACAATCACGATAGACTCTCTCTGCTAGAATGGACTCACCAACAGGTGTAGAAACACTGAATGGTTCACTAAGTTGCTCAGGAATAACATCAAAATTCATAGCAACATATGGAGTTACAAAAGATAAACCAGCTCCTGGGTCTAGCAAAGCATAAATAGTAAAGTCAAAGACTTGGATCATACCAGTGACAACATCTGGTTATCCTCTTGCTCTTGGTGACTATTGATAGCATACAAGTGGTTTGTTCCTCCGCCAGTACCGGAAGTAGCCCCTCTAGGTGCAACTCTGTCTGGTGAAGCAACTGAAGAAGACTGGGCTCTATTGCCCTCATTACCATTACGATGCTTGTTCTTTGGACATTCTCGCATGAAATGACCATTCAGACCACACTTGAAACAACCAGTTGAGCCCTCACGAGAAGTACCTGAGTGATTCCTACCACACTTAGCGCATGCATGAGGCTTACTACCCCCTTGCGCTATGTTACCCTGAGAATAAGCAGGTTTAGCTCTAAAATTCTGACTATTGTACTCACATTTGTTCTTAAGTGCAGGTGCACTAGAAGATGATGGAGTAGGTCCCTTCTGTTTCTGTTGGAAAGATGATCGGTTGGCATTACTCTTCTGCTGTCTGGACTCGTTCCCTGTCTTAACCCTCTTGTTCTTAAACTCCTTCATATCCCTCAACTTCTCTTCCTCAACCTACTGCACATTTACCATTAACCTTGAGATATCCATGTCACCTATCAACATTGCAGGCCTACCTTTCTTACTCGACCGATGAGACAACCCAACAACAAACAAGCTCATTCTACTTCTTATGTCTGCAACCATCTCTGGAGCATAACGGGATAGTTGGGTGAACTTCAACCCATGCTCATGAACACTCAAAGAATCTTGCTTAAGTGTGAGGAACTCTCGTACCTTAGCCTCTTTCAGTTCTCGGGGAAAGAAACTCCCCAAGAAAGCCTCCTCATAGAAAGCCCAACTCGCAGGTAGTGCATCCTCAACTCTACCCTCTTTCCACTGATCAAACCAAGTCCTAGCAACATTCTTTAGTTGATATGCAGCTAGTTCAACTCACTTAGCATCGGCAACATGCATAACCTCAAATACCTTTTTCAATTTTTTAATAAAATTCTCCGGATCCTCTGTGTCACGCCCTGAGACTACCCTCGAGACGCGGACACGGGCCTAGGACCACAAGTGATCCCAAGCTAACCCTGCTGGCATGATCATGATCATACTAAAGATAATAAACTGATGCGGAAGCTAAATCATAATTAAAATGAAACGATGGGGAATACCCATATACTATAACTGAGATAAATGATAACTGATGAGTTTAATACAAAGAAGATACTAACTCAATACTAAGTTGAATCTAACTATGCCTGAAAATAGCCTCTAACTGACTAGAAATGCTGGGATAGGCCCCAGCTAAGTCTAGAAGAAACTGAAACTAAAGGACTAAAAATATTGAAAGAAACTCATGACTATTGTCCTCGGAGAATGAGGACTCACCATTGATTCTGCTGAACTGGAGATCGGGAACCGATCTAAGCGTGATCTGGATGCTGAGAACCTGAACCTACATCACGAGAAGACGTAGCGCACGTATGCGTCAGTACTTGAAAGGTACTGAGCATGCAGGATAGAGTAAAGCTGAAATAACATCATAACTGAACAAGCAATAAAGCAAGAGCATAATCTGAACATGATATAGATACTGAATACTGAGAACTGAGCTAAATGATGCAATGACCAAATTTATAACA